>JAVJIF010001195.1:0-155705 GCA_038442645.1 Agave tequilana
TGTACGCACACGGAGAAGGTACGAGCTCGAAGTAAGATTTCCTTGAATCAAATTGAAAAATTACAACGGACTAGTATTCCGGTTACAAGGGAGGGAGGATGTTGAGTCTTGAATCCTCCCTTTGTTTAAGGCTGGGTTCTTCAAGTGGCGATGGAGAGTGAATCTTGTTCTCCGTTGACCGGTGACCGTCTAGACCTTCGGGATCTTCTCTTCGACTGGTAGAAGGAGTAGCACAGCTCTGTCTACCAAAACTCTCAAAGAGAAGGTAGGCAAAGAGCAACTTGTACGCAGCAAGCTTGCTGAAGAGTTGAGCTCTCTCTTGCTTCTCTCTTTGTCTGCCTGTGTGTAGTCTGTTGTCTATCTCTTGTTTCTTGTGCCGTGTCCCCTCATTCCTCATAGCGGCGGGGCTATTTATAGAGGTTTCAGGGGTGAACGTGCCCCCTAAAAATGCTCCACAATGAGGGGCTAACTTTTCCGCTATGTGGGCGGTGACTGGCCCCATAACCAGGGCGGTTATAACCGAGACGTGGGCCTTGGACCCTCGCGCCCTGGGTTGAGACGCGGGTGTCGAGCCCTCGCGCCTTGAGGTTGAGACGCGGGTGTCGAGCCCACGTGCCTTGATGTTGAGACGCGGGTGTCGAGCCCTCGCGCCTTGATGTTGAGACGCGGGTGTTGAGCCCACGCGCCTTGATGTTGAGACGCGGGTGTTGAGCCCACGCGCCTTGAGGTTGAGACGCGGGTGTCGAGCCCTCGCGCCTTGATGTTGAGACGCGGGTGTGGAGCCCACGCGCCTTGATGTTGAGACGCGGGTGTTGAGCCCACGCGCCTTGAGGTTGAGACGCGGGTGTCGAGCCCTCGCGCCTTGATGTTGAGACGCGGGTGTTGAGCCCACGCGCCTTGATGTTGAGACGCGGGTGTTGAGCCCACGCGCCTTGAGGTTGAGACGCGGATGGCCATCATTAGTCCTGCGTCTAGAACCTGAAACTCTGCCTTTTTTAATGGCTTGTCTTTTAATGATTTTTAGACAGCCTACAGAACCCCCTCCAAGGTTTTCGATATTCCGCGGTTAACTGGGACGGATTTCGAAATACTTTGGACTCTAGCTGAGCTTACCCTTATGACTGGACTGTTAATGCTCCGGGTTTGATCTTATCTGGAGTATGGTCTTCGTGAGTGTACTGTGGAACTCTTTGAAGCCATCAAAGTTGATCGATTGAGTGTCTAGATGCACAGTCTAAACCTCCCCGATTGCTTTAAGTCTGTCGTGGGTGCACTTTAAAGCCAGGAGTGGACAGTCGTCTGCTTGTGCCAGTGTACTGTTGAACTGATTTGCAGAAGTAAGGACTGAACGCCAGTTCTTTTTGAAGAGCAGAGATAGTACTGCTTTAAAGACGCGACTTTCATGGGGTGCGTCTTTTGGAAATGGAAACGCGACTGATATTCCATTGGGCAGACGCGATGCTAGGCCGGATTGGAAGGACGCGAACTTCGGAGAGACGCATCCTTTTGAGTAAGGACGCGACTTTCTGGACGCGACTATGGCTGTGCTGATGGGGCACGTCCATCAAGAGGCGCGCCTGTTGGGTGCGAATCCGTGCCATGTCATGAGTGCACCGCCACTTGTTCTGGGGAACCGACGGGACATCTCTTTTTGGCGCGCGGACTTCCCGGTATATTAAATGAGCTGTCCACGTGTCAAGCGATGACTCGATGCCGAACCAATCGAGCCACGCGCCGCGTATCTTTGCGAATCTTCGTGCCTATAAATGGCAACAGTCAGAGAGATATCTCTTTCGTCTCGAGCGCATCTGTTAGGGTTTTTTGAAAAAGGAGTCTTCTCTGTCTCTTTTCATTTCTTCATCGTCCATCATCGGATTCTTGATTAACGATGGCACCCAAGGCCAAGCCAACCGCATCATCTTCAAAAGCGGCCGTCGTCGAGGCCCAGAGGGGCGGTTCCTCCGCGCAGGAAGCCCCAATCTCAGTATAATGCCATTAGGCTTAACTTCGCCATTAATGGAAGTTCATGGACTCCTAAAAATCCCTCTTTTAAAGGAGAACCGTCAACACAGAATAGAAACCATGTTTGATTCTCAGACGCGGTTTTTGAGTTGATAAACAAGGCGCGGGTTTGATGACTCCACCGCTTTTATCCACTTGGGGATGCGCTTGTTTATTGGATATAGAGCGCCAGTAAGCCCTGCACTTCGGATTCTTCACTTAGAATATTTCTAATTGTGAAGGGTTCGGACGCGGACTTGATCCTTGCGTTCTGTGACATCAGGTGCTGGTCTTTTATGAATCTCGCACCTGAGTCCAAGTACTTAGAAATTTTTCGTAAGTCTTGGATTTCAAAACGCAGGCTCCCTGTTGGCCTCACGGTCGCGGATTTTCAGGTCTGGACGCGGATTTTGACAATTTCTGCGTCCAGTATCTCTTCTGCGTCTGAACGCGGATTTTCAGGCCTGGACGCGGATTTTGACAATTTCTGCGTCCAGTATCTTTTCTGCGTCTGGACTATAGACACTTAACTTTTTTTTCACAGATTTCTGATTAAGTGTCATCTTCTTCTGCAGTGCAACACTCTTCTGCCCCACTCTCCAAGAGGCGCCACTTCGGGCACGTAGGTGGTGCTGACCGTGATTTGACCTTTGTGCTGCAAAGGACTGTACCTGTGACTGCTGATGGGTCGCAGGAGCGCAGGAGGAGGCTCTCCAATGTTGACATGGCAACCTTTCGGGAGCTTATGACTGACGCAGCATTCACAACGGATGCTCGCGTTCCGCTGGAGAAGCCTGCCTTCTTCTTTGGAGACCGTATTAGCGAGGGCGGCTATTCCTTGTATGACGGAGATTATAAATGGCTCCGTCAGATAGGGGATAGAAGATTCTTTCTCCCAAACATGGAGAGGATGTACCCGCTATCTTATCTTCAACACATGTCCGTCCCTCAGAAAATGAAATGGGAACTCTCCCGATATGTCCCTGAGGTTACTCTTGGCGACCTAGGCTCCAAAAAGGTATATCGCCATGATAGTCATGATAGGGAGGTTCTCGGCCTGTTTCCAGGGCTGCTCAGGACTGATCACCCAGTTGGAGAGACACCAAAACTTGGCACCACTTTCCTCAACGCGTTCATGAAAGTGGGGGGTGATTTTCCGGTCGAGTTCCGTTCGCCCGGGTGGATCCACTCCACTGAGAGGTATTGGTGGGGCAGGATGGTGAGCTTCGTCCTTGCCGACCTTAGAGGCTTGTTGGAGCAAGCGGAATTGTACCAAGCAGTCAGGGCCGTACAGTATGGTATCCCACCGAGCTCTCAAAACTTCTTTGGGATCCTGGAGCGTTACAATCCTCTGACGGGGACATTCTTCACTCCGGTCGGGGAGATGGGTCTCGCCCTGCACGAGTTGTACGAGGTCTCGGGGCTGGTAATGGGGGATTCTCCCTATGAAGAATACGTCCCAACCACTGAGGAGCTTCACCTTATGAAGAAAGGGTCTCCTCGAGTGTACGAGACTTACTGGGAGGTGTTATGTCACTTCCACGTCTGCGGCCAGATAACCTCTTGGAGGGCGGGGGGAGTCAAGCAGCTGTCTTGGGCAAGCTACTTGTTCAATGGCGTCAACCAAAAAGACCGTCCGGTGACCCGACTGGCTCCCAGCTCCGACGAGGAGATTGCCGACAGGATCAAGGCTTCTGTAGACTCCTACACCACGGAGTCGAACGAGGATGTTTTCGAACCTGACACGGTTTTCGAAAGCTTCCATCATCAAGCCCGGATCCCTATCTCCGACCATGCACTGTTGGCGGGCTTCTTAATGCTGTGGTTGAAGCGCTGTGTGGTGCCAACGCTGCCACATGAAGTCATTGTTGCCGGCGTAGTGTACCGGCGGTGCTCCTGGCTTATGGTAGGCCCATAGCCCTTCTCCCGGCCATGGCGGCGAGTATTCAAAGCGGGTTGCGGACGTTAACCCAAAATCTGTGCGAGGCAGGGAAGGCCGTCGACTCCCATGGCAAGGTGATTGTTGACTCGGAGGGGAGGCCGACGATAAAGCGCCCCAACCCTCGGGTTGAGCTTCCCTACACGTACCTAATGGCTTGGTACGTTATACACTGTCCCTCTCTGATGACGCCGGTGTCTTGGTGTGAGGGGTTTATTCCTTTCGTGCAGCGGTTGGAGGGTTCAAACTGGTGTAATACTTACGTGTATTACGTTCGAAAGTGCGTCATGTCGGCTTCGAACTACCAGCTTAATCGCTGCTTCCCCGCAGGCCAAGATGACTTCACGAGGCTGTCAACGGGGGTTTTCTGGTGGTTGGTCAACATTCGGCCCGGGTATGTGCTTTTCCGGCAAGGAATTCATGCACGATCGAGCCGTATATGCCGAATCGCTTCGCCCGACAGTTCGGCTATGATCAACTATATGTCGGCAACCCCAATGCTCGACTCGCCTTCAGTGGGAATTTGTTCGAAGGTGCTCGGGCTTGGTATTATAGCGTGGCCAGAGGGACGGAAGCAACTTTTCGGCTGCCTATCAAAGGGCCGAAGGGCCGTACCAGCTTCAGCTTCTGTACTTGGTACTTCCAGGCCAACCAAACACCAGATTTCGCTCCGGAGTATTCATGCATTGAGAGTATCAATGCAGGTTACGAAGCAAGGTCGGGGTCCACTAAACGCTCGCGAGGCGTCGAGCAGTATCTGAAGGCTCTGAAGGAGGTCAGAAGGGGGTCGAGGGAGGAGCCGCGAGCAGCAAAGGCTCGACAGGCGGTGGGTAAGCGTCCTCAAGGCTCTACCTCCACTGCTGAGCCTGCCCCAAAGAAGGTCCGGAGAGACTTGACGGCTGCAGTTTCTCCATCCGAGGACATCCCTTCTGGTGTTGAGGAACCGAGGGAAAAAGAGGCGGATGAGGATGATGCCCCCTTAGTCCATGCCCGCAGGTTGCGCAGCAGGGGCCCCAGGATTGTGGAGGAAGCGGAGCCTGCTGACAAACCCACCGCCGCTGACGAGGCCGAGCAGTTCGAAGTCGACATAATGAGCGGAGGCGATGTTGAGAGGCCAGGGGTCTCAGCTCAGCCCGGGGCTTCCTCAGCTCACGAGAGGAGGGATGAGGCACAGCAGCCGGAGGTCGACATAATGGGTAATGTTGAGATTCCAGGAGTCTCAACTCAGCCTGGGTCTTCCTCAGCTCACGAGAGGAGAGATGAGGCACAGCAGCGGAGGTTGACATAATGGGAATGTTGAGATTCCAGGAGTCTCAACTCAGCCTGGGTCTTCCTCAGCTCACGAGAGGAGAGATGAGGCACAGCAGCGGGGTCTCCCAGTGTATTCATCTCCAGTGCTCGGACAGTTGACCCCAGCCCTACCACTGGGGTGTTTGGAGGCAAGGCTCCGGTTGCCGAGGTCCCTCGCGTTGAACTGTCGTCTTCATCATCCGAAGAGGAAATCGATTTTGAGGATGAGGTCGACTTTGGCGATGAACCCGCTCCTCCTGATCTGAGTAAATTCTCACACATCTCGGAGGAGGAAATATATGGGTGTGAGCCGTTGACGACATCACCACTAGCGGCAGTTATTCCTGCTGAAGCTGCTGAAGGTACATTACTCGCCAAACTCATCCTTCTAACTAGGAGAAGGATTTTTGACGTTTTCTTTTTTATTTGGCCTCGTGTTGCAGGGCTAGTCATGGTTAGCGAGGCCGCTGCTTCCTCCCAGATCGAGGAGATGATACAAGAACTGGCTCAGCAGGAAGAGCTGAGTCTCCTCGTACTGGGGTGCCTCAAGAGAGGGCAATCGTCGAAGTCGGGGAGACCTCCACCCTACAGGATTCACCCAAGGACTCGCCACCTTTGGACCCCCAGCCAAGTAAGGAAATGTTGGTATAAATGTTTTCCTTTTGCTGTCATGGCTAATATTCTCGTAATTTGCAGAGGGCATTGAGGAAGTTCAGGCAAGTGCAGAGAGCATTGAGGAAGCTCAGGTAGGAGGAGATTTGGCGGTCAGTGCCTGCCCGGGAGACCACACAGCTCAAGCCTCGGCCGAGGATTCTGAGGAGGTCGAGCTCACTACCCTGTCATCGGCTGTGGAGGTTTCTACGGAGGTAGCACCCCCAGAAGCGCCAGTGGCTACTCTTGCTCCTGCCGTACCCGTGGTCAGCCCGACTCTTGCACCAGAAGAGCCGACCTACATCCCCCACACCGTGATAGAAAGGGGATCGGGGAGCACCTCGGGTGATGATACCATGGAGTTCCTGACACGCCAGACGGTGCAGCAGTTCTTTGCCTCAATGCGATCATGCATCGATTTCATCCTGTCTGGGGGTAGCTCTTTTGAATTCGCCCAGACGTATCTCGGAAACCTGGTCGAAAACATCAAGTTGGCCGGAGGCCCTTCACTAGCCCAGGCGTGTCTGCTGCTGGTGGAGCAGCTGGGACAAACCTGAGAGAGCTTCGATCCTTGGAGAATGCCGGCTCATTCCACGAGGCCCAGGAAACTCTGAATAGGCTCCTTGCTGCTCAAGAGCAAGAGCGAAGAGAGGTGGAGGAGCAGATAACCGATAACACCCGTCTTCTCGAAGGTTTCCAGGCTGATCATCAAAGGCTAGCGATCGAGTCCAAGGAATCTGAGATGATCATACAGGCTGCCAAGCAGGCTATCCTTGATTCTCGGGCCGCCATAGCCAGAGCTGAGGCAGTGATTACTACTAACGAACAGAAGCTTGCTACCTCTGAAAAGAGGCTAGCGGAGTTAGAGGCTGCCAAGGCGCAAGTTGAAGCAAACCTCTCTGTTCGTTCGTCCAAGCTGGAATCCCTCCGAGTACGAGCGCAGGGATTTTTACCTGAGGCGGATCTGCGGGCCCAAGCTCTCATGGAGGCTGAGAAGGCGCGTCAACATGAGATACATCGCCTTAGAGAGCAAATCCGTTCCTTGGCGAACCAGGACCTTTAGCCTTCTCTTCTTTTTTTTTTTTTTAAAAAAAAAAGGACACTCCATTTACCAAGAGTGTTTGTATTTACTTTTATCATTTTTTTGAATAATAAAAGTCTTTAAAAGTTTTTTTCCACTTTCATTGCCTCGCTGCGGATGGATTCAATCCTTTAATCATAGTCTTTAATTGTGCTCTCCGGCTGACTGTGAATACTAAACTTAGGAAAACTAAGTTCTTTTGACGAAACGCAGCGTCGAAAGAGACGCGGCTCTGAGGCACGCGATTCTGACTTGCCAGTGAAGACGCGGTTCAAGCAGACGCGGAGGACGCGGCTTTGAGTGTGGTTCATTGGCCGCAATCCTTAACTCTATCCAGACGCAGAGTTCAGGATAATGAGGTCTTACGCCCCTTAACATTAACGCAGTTAGGGACTTGGCGCTGGGCCTCAGTGTAAGACCCATAATCATGGATGTAGACGCAGCTCCAAGATGCTTGTAAAGGTGATGGGCTTTTTCTGCTGAAGTCATAAGCCTTAGGACGCAGCTTTATGTGCTTTCCCACTGGGCCCCCAAAATGAGTCCCTTTTGTTGAGAGACGCGGATCGACTTTGAATCATCCAAGAGACGCGAAGGATCTTCTAACTTGGAATGAAGGAGAACGCCGATTTTTTGAGAAAGAGGGGACGCGGGTCTTTGGACGCAGCTCTCACACCTGCGTTTTGGCACGATTTCCCAGGCGTTATAAACAGCCTGTCATAAAGATTTTGTGAAATCTTTGAACGTCAAGTCTCCGTTGACGATTGGGAACCCGCATCATCTCGTTGTTTCCGAAGCGGTTTGTCCACGCGTCAGTTCTTCATTGGGCTTAGGCGTTAATGCCTTTTAATGCCAATACGGCGCTGGCGGTTGGAAACCAGCGTCTTCGACGCTTCCCGAAGCGACGCTCCACGCGTCAGCCTCCCATTGGGCTTTGACAGTCGTGCGGTCATTAAGGCCGACGGTTCCAATTGATGAACCATTAATTACGGTTATTATGGGCTGCCTATAAATAGGGGCTCCTCCTCTCCCTTTAACAGTCCATACTTAGACTGTGTTCTTTTTGAGAGCGAGTGCTCTGAGAGATTCTGTCTTCTCCCTTTCTGAGAGACTCTATCTTCTCCCTTCAAGGACCCTATCAGGGGTTTGCCTCCATGGACGAAGAAGACCCAGAGCTTCCATGCTTCTGTTTGGTCTCTTCAGTAGATTACCACTGTCAAGTGATTTCAATGATAGGAAGCGTCTCCCTGAGCACCTTTTACGTCCGCGCCTCAATGCAGAGAGTTCAACTCTTAACAGAGGCCTCTGCGGGTATGCCATGCCCACTTACCATGACATTTTAGATCCAACCAAGTTTGAATTTTAGTATATCTCTTAGAGAGATATCATCTGGACTTTCTTGCGAAGTCGTGGTTGGTGCATTCCTCTTCTGAAATTTGCGCTATCGACTTAAACTTTTTTGAACGCAAGTATTGAAGTCGTTGGTACCTGGCCGCGGGCTTTGCACACAGAGCTCGCGTCTTGAGGCCACTGACTTGGAAGAACTTCAATTCGGGTCGAAGGTTTCAAGCCTGAACTTTTGCAACTCCTGTTCCTCCAACAGAGAGATGGCAATTTTTGGCGTCTGATTCTCTGCGCGCCTTGTATCTTAGACGCGGATGTGGAATTAGGTCGCGTTTGAATTCTGTGTGTATCACAGTCTTGCTCGCGTCTGTTTCTGTTGTCGCAGGAATCTGGCCCAGCGTGCGGGTCATTCCAGCGTCTGCAGTCTTCAGCAATAACCGCGTTTGTGACTTAGTTTTCTTCTGTCGAAGTATACTAAGCTCTGAATTGTCTAATTCCCTTGTTTGCTTCTTACAGGTAGGCTTGATCATCCTTTTTCACGTTCGCTGGGCCCTTGGGAGAATATATCGGCCAGCGAATTTGTTCGATGTTCGTCCACAAGGGAAGAAGTCATGGTCCTCGTCGTCTACAAGGGAAGAAGTCATGGCCCTTGTCTTCGGGGACGGGGGCCTAACCCTCGCCAGGATCACTTTGGATTCAATGCACCAGTCATGCTTGCTGGCATGGCATGGTCAGAGTGAGTATGGCGGCGGGGGTTACGGTGGACATAGTGGTGGGTAGCATCCCCTGTGAGGTCTCAAGACCTCCTCTCTCACCCCAGAAGTGGCATCGAGATGACTCTATGTTCACTGGATGAGCTTCTGGTGGAAGAGATGTTCATCAGGAAGGATCATAACCCGCCACTTCGGATGGTCAGGTGGAATCGGAGGATTCTGCTGCCACCGGACCTCAAGAACACCATTGCTCTTAGTCAAGGATGGCACTTTCGATGTTTACGTCATGCATTGAAGTGCAATCAGTTCCCGATCGTTGCCACAGTATCCGATCCTGCTTTGGCGCCCTTCCAAGCATCCTGTACTCGGAATCTCATGCAGCTGAGGAGCGAGTGCAACCTCTGAGAGAGAGAGAGAGACTTCTTTGTACTCCTTAACTGTAACACTCAATCTTATTGTATAAGAGAGCGTTTTTTGTATCACTTTCATGTGCCTGGATATAAATAAAAGTGACACTTTTCTTTTTCTCCTTCTATTGTCTTGAACTTTTTTTTTTATTCAGACGAATAGAAGCAAAGGACTTTGACTTGTCAAAACTATGATGATAATTTCAAACAGTCAAACTTTTTAGAGAGAAATCCTATTTTTGGAACTCCCCAATGCTGTCAGAGGTGTAATATTAACTTGACAAGAGATAAGATAATTTTGTGGACCTGTCAATCTATAAAGGAGAATGACAAGTGAAACTCGTACCCCCAGGGAAAATGGGCCTTTATCAAGGTTTAGGATTCACTTGATTAAGCTCAGCTGGGTATTTGAAGGAAAACACTGTTAATGGTGTAGTATTAACCTAACAATGTGTTTAGGTAGACTTGTTATTCTGTTGAAGAGAATAGCAAGTGAATCTAGATCCACGGGGAATCTAAGAAGGTTTTTACCATTAGAGGTGTGATATTAACTTAACGGGTTGAATGTAGTCCTGTCAGAAATATGATGTTAACCTGACAAGGATGTGAGTCAGAGGTGTGATATTAACCTGACTCAGAAATACTTCGGTTTCATTTGGGAAAACAGAAGTGTCACTGACATAGGTGTGATGTTTAACTTGATAGTGAGGGTAATGCTAGAGGTGTAATATTGAACTTGGCATTGGTCATCTCGACTCCGATACGGAAGTTCGAGGGAAATTCATTGTCATAGGTGTATTGTTGAACTTAACAATGAATTGGATGCTAGAGGTGTGATGTTGAACTTAGCATCATCCATTTCGGCTTCGACATGGAAGTCTGGAGGAAAGTGACTGTCAGAGGTGTGGTATTAAACTTGGCAGAAACTTGATGTACTGTTTAGAAGTGTAATGTTAACTTAACAATAATTTGTCAGAGGTGTGATATTAACTTGACAGAAATTTTTGCGATATGAGCAATTTGAGGACCTGTCATCCTATTGATGAGAATGGACAAGTGGAGTTTGAAGTGCCAGAGGTATAGTGTTAACTTGGCAACAACTGTATTTTGTAGACCTACCATTCTGTGGATGAGAATTGGTAAGGGATTTTGGAGGGGAGAGTGGAGTTGAGTTCACTTAGGATTTTTAGCAAACCCTCAGCTATCAACGGATTTGAGGTGCCTTTACCAACTACCGTTTGAGTTGGGCTAGCCATGTATTCCCCTCAGCATGATGAGTTGTCGAAGATTTATGTTGGGCTTAAAAGCCAACGTTTTCATCTATCCTTAGCCGTCGGAGGCGTCGGATCAAAGGGGAACGTGTCCCTTAGGATTTTTAGCAAATCCTCAGCTGTCAACGGGTTTGATATGCCTTTACCAACTACCGTTTGAGTTGGGCTAGCCATGCTATTCCCCTCAGCATGATGAGTTGTCGAAGATTTATGTTGGGCTTAAAAGCCAACGTTTTCCTCTATCCTTAGCCGTCGGAGGCGTCGGATGTTTAATGAAGAAGCTCTTCTTGTTTTGATCAGAGGTGTACTTTTAACTTGATCGGGGGAGGAGTACTATTAAGGATAGTACTTCTTCAAGAATCTGCCATTGATCGGCATCATGAGTGTATCGCCATTTGAAGTTATGAGACGATATGACCCATTTGAGTAGACTGACTCTACTACAAATGGCCCTTCCATTTGGGTTGGAATTTTTCTTTTGTCTTGTGCGTCATTACCATGGGTCTTCTGACGGCTAAGACAATCGCCTTTCTTGAAAGTTCATTTTAACTTTCTTGTTGAAGGCTCTGGTAATTCGAGCCTGGTAGAGCTCGATTTGCTGTTGGGCCTGCAGACGCTTATCGTCTAAGGCTTCCAATTCTTGGAGTCGCTGTCGATGCTTCTCCTCTGTTGTCATCTCTGCTGTCAAGGTGACGCGTAGAGATGGAATTTGATTTCTAGTGGAAGCACGGCTTCACACCCGTATACTAAAGAAAACGGCGTGGCTTTAGTCGGGGTTCGCACAGTTGTGCGATAGGCCCATAGACATTCACCTAACTTGTCGTCCCAGTCCCGTTGACTTTTCGATACGAATTTCTTGAGAAGCTTGCCAATGGTCTTATTGAAAGCTTCTGCGAGGCCATTAGCGGCAGGATAGTATGCCGTTGAGGACACACTATGAATTCTTAACTTAGCGCAGAATCTCTGGAAAGCCTGGCTGATGAACTGGGGTCCATTGTCATGGACAATTCGCCGAGATACACCAAAACGGTAAATGACGTGATGCTTTACGAACTTGATCACGTTAGACGATTTTACCTCCTTCAAAGGGATGGCTCGGCCCATTTAGAGAAGTAATCGGTTATTGCCAAAATGAACCGATGTCCTTTTGATGATGGTGGGCTGATAGGGCCAACTACATCCATCCCCCACATTTCAAATGGCCAGGTAGAGGTCGTAGAGTGGAGGTACTCTGGTGCTTGATGGATGAAATCGCCATGCACCTGGCAAGCGTGACATCTTTTAGCATAAGTGACGGCGTCGGCAATCATCTTGGGCCAATAGTAACCCAACCTTTGGAGTCGATGTGCCAATTTTGGGCCGGGTTGGTGGGCTCCACACATGCCATCGTGAGCTTCTTTCAATACCTCTTGAGCCTCCTTTGGTGAGAGGCACCGGAGCAAGATCCCGTCATGCGATCGACGATACAATGTTAGTGTAATCGCATTGTAGTAAAATTTAGGGGCTTTCCTTCGAATGGCAGCCGCTTCCTTGGCGTCCTCAGGCAGGATGCCGTATAAGACATAGTCGATATAGGGGAACCGCCAGTCTCTAGGTTCTGGACCGGTTGACGCTTCAAGCGCTTCTTTGCCTTGACGATCTCCTGTCGGCTCCGGGTAGTCCTCAAGGGCAATTCTCGGGCAATACAGGTCATGACTGTAGACAAATATCTTCTCCATTGCTCCAGCTGGAAGAGCTAAGTAGGCCGCGAGGGATGCGAGTGCATCTGCATGCGCATTTTGCCTGCGTGGTACATGATCGATGTAGAAGTTTGTGAACCTTTCGGCCATGCGGATAGTTGCGTTGTAGTAGGGTACTAGGTCCTCATGTCTGACTTCGTATTCCCCGCGAACCTGGCTAACGATGAGTTTGGAGTCACCGTATGCCTCGAGATTTTCAACGCCAATCTCATCGGCGAACTGCATCCCAATCAAAAGAGCATTGTACTCCGCCACATTATTGGAGCAAGGCTCAGTTAGCGAGACGGCTCAGGGAATGACGTAGTTCTGTGGCGAGACGAGTACTACTCCTACCCCCGCTACAATGTGTCCTATTGGGCTTGTTCTTGATGCACCATCAAAGAAAAGTTGCCACACCTGCCTTTCAAAGGATGTCTGGGTCTGGCAGGCTTCAGCGACCTCGTCTGGGAGATCGTCGTAAACTTTGGCTGCCCTCGGATCTGGGTGCTCAGCTAGAAATCCGCCACCGCTTGACCCTTAATAGCCATTTGTGGTAAAAAGTGCATCTCATATTGGGATAGCAATATGGCCCATTTTGCCAGCCGGCCGTTCAATGATGAAGGCTTAGTCATAAGTAACCTCAGGGGGTTGACTTTTGATATGACATTTATAGTTTGGCCTACCAGATAGTGTCGCATTTTCTGAATGGCGAATACTAATGCCAAACATTCCTTCTCGATCGGGTTATACCGATGTTCGGCTCCGATCATTGTTCTACTCAGATAGTAGATCGCTTGCTCACGTCCTTGATCATCATGCTGAGCTAGTAGAGCTCCCAAAGAATGATCCATTGCCCGGACATACACCAGGAAGGCTTTCCGGATACCGGAGCTGCAAGGACTGGTGGTTGAGTGAGGTATTGCTTGATTTCCTCGAACGCTTGTTGGCAAGCGTCGTCCCAAACGAACGAGACACCCTTCTTCATTAACTTAGCGAAGGGTTGGCATCTTCCAGAGAGGTTTGAGATGAACCTGCGGATGTACGCCAATCGTCCTTGTAATCCCCTGAGTTCCTTGAGATTTCTTGGGGCTGCATCTCCTGGATAGCTTGAACCTTTTCCGGGTCCAAATGGATCCCGGTGGAGGTTACAATGAATCCTAAGAATTTACCACTGGCCACCCCCAGGAAGGACTTGGTGGGATTCATCTTCAATCGACGAGCCCGCATGATGTCGAAGATAACCTTTAGGTTAGTTATGTGATCACCTTTAGCGCGGCTTTTTACTGCAATGTCATCAACATAACATTCCACTGTTTTGCGCATTTGCTGATGGAAAATGGCATTCATGGCCCTTTGATATGTTGCCCCTGCATTCTTCAGTCCGAAGGGCATGACGGTATAGCAGTAGACCCCCAGTGGCGTTCTGAAAGAGGTGTGCTTTTCGTCATCAGGATACATTTTGATTTGATTATATCCTGAGAATCCGTCCATGAAGGACATTCGTTCGAATCCACATGTATTGTCAATCATGACATCTGTGATTGGTAGTGGGAATTCGTCCTTGGGACAGGCCTCGTTCAGATCACGAAAATCGATGCAGATTCGGATCTTTCCGTTTTTCTTGGCAACGGGGACGATGTTGGCTACCCAGTCGGGATGTTGTTCTTCCCTGATGAAGCCAGAATCTATAAGCTTTCTGACTTCTGATTGAATCGCCTCCATTATCTCTGGGCGAATCGTCGCTGTTGCTGTTTAACAGGTTTTATGTCCGAATTGATGTTGAGGCGGTGCATAGCCACTTGAGGATCAAGTCCGGGCATGTCTTCGTAATTCCAGGCGAAGACGTCTATATACTCTTGAACAAGAGATATTAGATCCTCTTTCTCCGAAGGTGACAGGCCGTCACTTATGAAGATGGGCTTAGGATTAGCTTCATCCCCTAGATTGATCTGAACAACCTTGTCTTCTGTGGGTGGCTCACGCTGTTCGAAGCGGGTATCCCAAAGATTGTTTAAATGTTTGATCCAAGGATCCGTATCGGACTGGATCATTTCTTCATCTCCGTCTTCTAGGTGGCTTGTTGAAACCATGTTCACTGAAAGTTCTTTGAAGATGTTGCCAACACTGACATCTGACTCCCATGATAACGTGCGGAAGAGTAATCGTGGCTTGACGATTCTCGAGAATCAGAGGCTGATGGAGTCGGAGTTGATACATAGCCTAACCCCCTGCGCGTCTGATGATAATAATCGGGTGCTTTTCCTTTCAGCACAAAGGATCGAAGTAGCGTTCTCCTTCCTTTGCCGAAGTTCAACCCGAGTCTGCTGGTTAAGTCATACCCCATGTTTTTCATCATTCTGAGTGCTTTTGGTTCATAATGACCGAATTGAGGGGATTCCTGTTCGCTTTCTGATTCTTCATGATTCATTGGTTCAGATTCAATTCGTCCAAAAAGAATTGGTCTTTGGCCCTTCCTTCTCGCTGGAACCATGAATATTGATTGTTGCACATCGCCGACATTTCGACATGTTTCAAAGGACGATTTCACTGGTACATGCAACGATGTCAAAGCATCCATTGCCGACCAGAGATCGTCATCCACGTCGGTACTAGTGTCTGACGGCACTGAATCAGAAGCAAACACAGAAAAATACGCTAAATCTAGTTCTTCATTAATGTACCAACCGCCTACATCATCGGCGGAGGTATTATCAACATCGGGCTTATTAATGCCCGTTACAGGCGGATCTAGCTCCCACACACACTCATCTTCCTCCAGCTCGGTGTCAGCTTCGTTTCTAGAGTCTGGCTCCTCTGGTTGCGGGACTTCATCCGTCTCCACGGGATCTTGGTACAGTAAGGAGTCTGTGAAATAATTCTCGACCCCTTTGAACGGATGCCTTTCGGCAATCAACGTCTGCACCTTTCCACCCTCGTCAATGTATTTCATGACTTGATGGAGAGTGGAGGGAACGATGGAGTTGCGGTGAATCCACGGTCGTCCCAGCAATAGGTTGTAGGAAGTGTCGGCATCAATGACGTAGCATGTTACTTCCGACTTTAAACTTCCAATCTGGCATTTAAGCTTGATCTTCCCCATCGGACGGGTCCTGTTGGCATTGAACCCATAGATAGTTGTCTGGGTAGGGCTCAAATGATGAGTAGGAATGCCCAGATGTTGCATGACCCGGCGAGGCATGATGCTCAACGCGGACCCTGGATCTACCTGAATGCGGTTCACTTCGGATGATCCAATATACCCTGTGAAGTACAGGGGTCGATCATGCTTCCCTTTAACCTGCATATCCTCTGCCGTGAAGGTGATGCAGGGGGCATTCTGGGAGGTGTGGAGACAATTCTCTACATCTTCCTCCTTTGGCACCTGGGTCATGAAGACCTCAGCATTTGCCAGAGCCTCTTGTAGAGCTTCTCTGGTTGACTTTGACAGCTTAAGAAGCTCATACAGGGTAATCCGCGCCGGGATGTTGGCCAATTGAGCCAGGACATCAAAGCGGTAGGGCGCCGTAGATCCTTCCGCGATGCCCTTTTGAAGGGCTCGAGAAAATCGAATCTCCTTCTGTTTCTCCACGGGTTGTTTTGTGGAGGGCTTGATTGGCTCTGCAGCTGGTTGTGGAGGGGTTGCCGCCGTTTCGCCATACTGCTTCAAGTAGGGCTGTCCTGAGCGGGTTTCCGCCACCAGCCGACCGGGTTCTGCGGCCAGAACTATTGTCTCCTCTTCCGAGTCGGTTAGCGAAGGAATATCGGTATCCGCTTCTCGAGAAGAGGCACACACCACATTGCAGGATGAAACCTTTGCTTTACCTTTGGACTTCCTGCTGGTTACAGTAGTCCATTGCTGGCCATCAATAAGGTCGGGATGAACCCACATGACTTCTCCCCGAGGTGTGGGAACAGATACCAAGCCCTTTTCTTGCTGCTGGTGAGGGTCTGTGTTGACCACTCTTAGCTCTCCTCTCGGAACAGGGACCACCCCCGAAGGCGTTGGGGGTTGTCTTCCGAACTGGAGAACTGACGTCATGTTAGCCGTCACCTTCTTCTACTCTGGTCGGAGTTTTAATACCTCCGCGTTAATCAGGGCCTGAAGGATGTCCTTGAAGACGTAGTTGCTTTTGGTGGGGTGTCCCAACATCCTGTGGTATAAGCAGTAATTGGGATCGTCGGTTTTACCGACTTCTTCAGGGCGCCTGGCTTCAGGGAGCTTCAGTCTATTGCTCTTGTTGAGTAGCTTAAGAGCGAATCGACATGTTCTTCCTTGAAAGAATACTGCTTGTTGGCGCGTGGCTGGCTTGAAGAGCCACTCGCCTTGACCGGTTGAGGTTTGGCGGGAGATTTGATCTCCGTTGCCAAATTATCCTTCCGCTTTGTCTGGAGGGATGTGTCTGGCGCACGCCTGGTTGACCTCTCTGGCCGTGGCTTCCCTTCTTCTGCCCTGACGCGGGCAACAATCTCCTCAGCCTGTCACCTTGTTGGACCAACTGCTTCCAGGTGCGGCTTTCAGCAACTCCTATTTGAGTAAGGAGTGAGGTTTGGAGATTGTGGCGGCATGTTTCCACCAGGGTGACCTGGGTCATGCCGCTCGGACATCGGAGTGCCACATTCCGAAATCTTTCCACGAAAGATTTGACGGACTCTCCCTTTCGCTGTTTGGTAGCCAAAAGGTGGGCATCGTGACTTTCGAGTCGTCTTCGAAGAAGCGCGTTAGGAATAGCTTCTCCAAATCACCCCAGTTCTTGATGGAGCCCTCCGGGAGTTTCATAAACCATTCGAAGGCGAGCCCTTTCAGGGTGCCAATGAACAGACGTGCCAAGATGGCATCATTGTCTACTACATTCCCTGTTTGGGATTTAAAGTAGTAGAGGTGTTGGTTGGGTGACCCCTTCCCATCGAATGCTTGGAGGGTTGGGGCCTTAAACTTGGGCGGGTATGGAACCAAGTCCCACTCGGCCGGATAAGGCCGGACCACTCCCGCTTCCTGGAGGCCTTTACGGTTGGTGAGGGCCTCAAGGCGTTGCTCTAATTGATTCATTCTTTCGGAATGAATCTTTCCCTGATTTTGGTCGTCCTTCCCTTGCGACGAGGATTTGGACGAGGTCGAGGTGGGCTTCTCTCCATCAGGGTGCACAGAAGACGAGCTTTCTCCCTCTTTCTTCTTGCCCTTAGACTTTTTAGGGGGAGATTTCTTCCTGTCTTCGAGCAACTGCGCAAGCATCTGCTTGAGAGAGTCGATAGATTCCCGTTGAGCAAGAATCATATCGAGTTGTTCCTTCTGAACCTGGGCTTGCTGATCCAGGCGTCGGGCCGTCTCCTCAGGAGTGCTTGTCATGTAGATGAAGGCCTCCTTCTCTATGGAAGAGTTTGAGGCCTGCGATTCTGCTATTGCAGAGTGAGAGTCGTTCACTTCGATGCCCCGGGCTAGGGCATTATAATCAATCGGGGGGATGGCCCCGGTCCGGGTACGAGTGTGTCGATACACTCCTTCCGGTTCAGAGTCAGACTCGTCAGAGCTAACTGCAGGCTGTTTTCCTCTGCTTCTGCTTGTCATATTCGCAGTGAGCTCTGGGTATTCAGCGTCAGAGAACATCCTCCGCCTATGAGAGCGTCTTCTTTTGGCTGACGGGGGTATCAGGGTCAGCTGTCTAACTAAAGACTGCTGGTGCACACCTGAACCACAACGGCACTCGGAGAGCATAGAGATGAGCCGTTGGCAGCAACATGATGAAGTGACCTGATTGGCACTTCTTTTCTTTGTCAAGTAATCCCTTAGATCCACGGGAGGGGATCGAAGAGATTAACCTCGCAACGTCGAAGACGGGAGGCATCCATATGCTGTACAGCCTGGACGCGGGTTTCAGGGACGCGACTTTCGCGCCGCGGCTGTAAGACGCGCGTCTGGCGTCTCTGTTGAGACGAGACGCGATTGTCGCGTTGCCGCTTAGTGCGTCGGGGCAGAAGAGTTTGAGAGAGAGTGGGTTGCTGGGCCCCACGCCTATGGGGGCGTGCCTCTTGCGCTTGACGAGGCGCAGAGGTTTCACCTTGGCGTTTGATAAGTTGGTCTTCAGAGGACCTAACTTGGGGAGTCTCGCGTTTGGGCCGCCAAACGCGGACTTCGCTCGCTGGATGCGGCGCAGCTAAGACGCCAGTTTGTGCGTTGCGTGCAGCCTCAGTTGGACAATCAGAAGTTCCAACTTGAAGCTGACGCGCACGCCTCCTCTGACGACGCTCAGCATTTCGGTTGCGTCGTGGAGGTGGAGAGAGACCAACGACGACCTGATGCTGGACACCAGAGATTTTGACCACGCGGGTCTCCTGAGAGACGCTGACGCGTGTGTTCCACGCGCGGTTGGTCGCAACGGCAATTGTGCCTGAGACCACGCGGCCTCCTGAGAGGCGTTGGCGCGTGTATCCTGCTTGACACAGTTGGCAGCAGCGGCGCCCGAGAGAGCCTCAGATCGGGCTTCGGGGCCACTCCCCGTCGAGACCCTGCGGCAGACGCGGGTCCTTGGGCTCTTGGAGCCGGAAGAGAGAAACTCTTCGTACTTTGCCTGGTCGAACTCGACAACTAGCGATTCGACCATCTTTCCCTTACGGAGGACGTCACCTTGCGCCACGATTTGCTCGTCGGTAACAAATGAAGTCCCCAGCGGAGTCGCCATCTCTTGTACGCACACGGAGAAGGTACGAGCTCGAAGTAAGATTTCCTTGAATCAAATTGAAAAATTACAACGGACTAGTATTCCGGTTACAAGGGAGGGATGATGTTGAGTCTTGAATCCTCCCTTTGTTTAAGGCTGAGTTCTTCAAGTGGCGATGGAGAGTGAATCTTATTCTCCGTTGACCGAGTGACCGTCTAGACCTTCGGGGATCTTCTCTTCGGCTGGTAGAAGGAGTAGCACAGCTCTGTCTACCAAAACTCTCAAAGAGAAGGTAGGCAAAGAGCAACTTGTACGCAGCAAGCTTGCTGAAGAGTTGAGCTCTCTCTTGCTTCTCTCTCTGTCTGCCTGTGTGTAGTCTGTTGTCTATCTCTTGTTTCTTGTGACGTGTCCCCCATTCCTCATAGCGGCGTGGCTATTTATAGAGGTTTCAGGGGTGAACGTGCCCCTAAAAATGCTCCACAATGAGGGCTAACTTCCCGCTATGTGGGCGGTGACTGGCCCCATAACCAAGGCGGTTATAACCGAGACGTGGGCCTTGGACCCTCGCGCCCTGAGGTTGAGACGCGGGTGTCGAGCCCTCGCGCCTTGAGGTTGAGACGCGGGTGTCGAGCCCACGCGCCTTGATGTTGAGACGCGGGTGTCGAGCCCACGCGCCTTGAGGTTGAGACGCGGGTGTTGAGCCCACGCGCCTTGATGTTGAGACGCGGGTGTTGAGCCCACGCGCCTTGATGTTGAGACGCGGTTGTTGAGCCCACGCGCCTTGAGGTTGAGACGCGGATGGCCATCATTAGTCCTGCGTCTAGAACCTGAAACTCTACCTTTTTTAATGGCTTGTCTTTTAATGATTTTTAGACAGCCTACACACCATACTATTAAAATAAAAGAATATATTCAAATAGATACATCTACTTAAATTGAGTATATTGAATTATGCTTGCATCCAAGTAATAGTTGACCACCTAACTGAATGATCTATCTGAGGATGAGTCGCCCAACAGATAGCCTCTCCCAATACTATGATTGATGAAACAATGTGAGCATGTGTTATATGTAATTAATATTATATAAGTATAAACAAATGGGTTACCTGAATTACCAGAAAAAGTGTCTGAGGACCAAACTGTGAAGTCTGCATTGTAAAAACTTTATACAGCTTCATGTACAAAAATGCGAGCACAACACTACCCCAAACATGACACCATCTACACCAAAGTCCTCCAAGATAGGTAACCATGTATATCTTGTTAGTGGAGTAATATGGGAACAAAGTAGCGTCGATCGTATGCAGGATATAGGCATGTGTATGCTGAAGGGCATGCACATCTGTCAATGGATCCACACTGAAATACTTACAGAGCCACGTTAGCTTCAATGCTCCACCCTCAGAGTCATGAGGGAGGCTTTCTACTCAACAATCTCTCACACTCTACGACCCGATCTCTATCATCTGTCCATGTAACAGTGGACCATTTATGCGTAGCCGAGAAGCACCGCCACATCCTGTAATTTAACAGTCATCTCCTCCACTCTAAGATGAAGCATGGATGTCTTAAGCCTCCATCTCTTTATCAGAGTTGTAAGTAAGAACCAATTAAGTCTCACCCACTTCAATTGAGAAAGAATGAAAAACCCTGATCGTCTGAGGTACTCAATAACATGGTCATCCACCGTAACCTATAGGTGATTTGATCATGAATGATTCAAACACTCAATGACCTGAAGAGCCTGCAGTTTTGCAGATAATTACAATTACTCAACTTTTAAAAAAAATGCACAATCCTAATATTCAAATTAACATTCATAAAGAGATACCTGACTCGAGTCAGTCTTAGAGAATCAATGTGTATCCTGTAAGCATAGAACATCAAAACTGACTGGCCCAGGGTTCATAAGTGCCTCGCCTACACATATTTTCAAATTTTTAATAACAATTATAATTATATTTAACTATTATTCTAAATTCTAACAATTTATTTAAATACTAACTTATTACATAAATAACGATGCACAAACCTACTCAATGGAAGATGATGGTTCTGGTGGGTTGGAACATCTAGCTTTTGTGATGACTGAGTTGTTTGCAATTGCTACACCTAATGTCTCTATGGCCTTCACATCCTTCATCCATAGTACCGCGTATGCGAACAAAAAGTGGGTGATCTGGCGGCCTTCTAACTTCATGGGGTAAGATAGTAGGCCCACTTCTTCCTGGCCAATATTGTGTATCAGGAACAGGATGAAACATTCCAGCATAAGCCTTACTGTAGTTTTCCATAATATATCACTGTGCACATTAAGATTAAGTACTTATATTAGCACAATCTCTGTCTTAAGCACATACTGTAATAACATGTACACAAGGTAATTTTTGAAGCTGAGATAAATTCCAAGAACAAGTAGGTCTATCGTCTGTGAGGTTAATAGTGCAAGTATATCCTTCTCTATTTGACACCTCTCACTTTATTCGACTGAATCTTTGCATTGAATGAAGAAGCGCTATATTTTTATAACATCTCAAAAAGTCATCATTCTTCGGTGTCAACGGTGTGTACCATCTCTTTGCACTTTCCTGCTATGTCCAAAAGAGTTTAACTAAGCAAAAATTATTTTTTAATTATTGCTTGTATTGGCAAAGTTCGAGCTCCTTTCAATATACTTTTGAAGTTCTCTGAGGCATTTATAGTCATCATGCAGAATCGATAAAATCTGTCCCTTGATAACGCCCACTGGTGTTCTTTGTCTTTCAAACTAGTCGCAATCCAAGTATATGCATCTTCACAAGCATCTTTTAGTTCTCTGGATCCAATGCACAACCAGCTTTTCACGATAAATTATATAAGTCTTTGTCTTTAAAAATCTTCTGAAAATTAGCTCAAATGTAACGCCCTGATCTTGTGGATACAGGGACGCTGTGGCGACGTACATATGCAAGGCAAATATACCCTCACATTTGTATGCTAAGCCTCAGTATAGGGAATAAACACGATATACACAATAATTCCAGCATTAAATAAGTACAAGAATATTTACAAAAGGGTCAGTGACCATGATAGATATGAAAATATGGATAAATAAGGAAATAAAGATACCTATGTGTAGTACAAGTGACGATCTCCTATGTGTATCCGTGAATATCTGATACTACGATATCTCAGATATCCAATCTAAGCACGCAAACTTAGGGTCGTCAGAAAGAGACCTAGTGAGTGGTAAAATGAAAAAAAGCAGTAATATATACTATAATAGCACAATCACAACAATATATAATACATATCAACATAACAGTGATACAATATAAATATTCTAACAATCAGTATATCAATATTACAAGTATTTAACATGTTATAAAAGTGTTATCTCTCGATACTATATAATACATGACTATAAATTATAATGATGTCAATCGGAAAAAGTGCTATATATATCAACTAACTTTATATGATTATGCTATTAACATGTTTATTATGAATCTGATGTTGGCCCAAAGGCCCTTCACTCTAGTTTTGATAATGATTAACTCATGTAGTTATGGTACTAAAGATCTTGTGTTCATTTAGTATCAGATTTTCTATCAAGATCTTAGTCGGTGTTTAGCTTCAACAAAAGTTTCGAAGTCAAGTTTTGAAGCAAGCATGTGTTGATTAAAGAACTCGCGCTTCAAAGATCGCATCAAGTACTCAAGAGGAGTCTAACTCATGGATCAAGGTTTGGACCAAATCAAGTTGGAGAAGAAGATTTTTAAGAGAAGATTTTCAAGACTTGTGTCATATTTGTAAGTGTTAAGATTTTTATTTTAGACAAGATGTAAAGGATAAATTAGTTGTGAATTGCTCAAGCTCATACACACACAAACAAAATTTGTATGTGTTTTTCATAAGAAATAGTTTTGATTTTAGAAAATACCGTTTGATTTTGAACTTTAAAGTAGATATCTTTATGTTTCACGAATAGAGTTCATCAAAATAAGTTTATATATTTTATATGTGTTTTGAATTTCATCCATACACATTGTTCGTTCAAATATTTAGAAAAACTTATTTGATATTTCTATATTATGTGTTTAAGTTTTGTTTAAGTCAAAACTTATTTTGAGCTTAATTGTCAAAAACATAGATTTTTCATCTTATATGTGTATTGGATCATATCCATACACACTATGCTATAAAAGTGTTTAAATATCTTGTTTTTGTATTTGAACAATGTTTGAAAAAATAGTTTTTCAATTTAGAGTTGATTTTGAAAAATACGGTTTTTCAGTTTAAGGCTAAATTTCTGTATCGCAAAAATAGTTCAATATGTTTGTAATATGTGTTGATTTTTTATCATACATATTTGTACTTCAAAGTATCTCAATGACCATATTTTTGCTGATTTTTATGAAATTTAACAAATTTTATGGAAAAGACTAAGTTTTCATTCCTATAAAAACCCAGATCTGGGCTTCTGGTGTCGACCGACCGGTCAACCGAACCAGAAGTCGGTCGATCGAGCATTTGATTTATGTGCACAGACAACGTACACAAGCCTAGATTGAGGGCCGATCGACCGGGCGGTTGACCGATCCAGAGAGCTTGCTCTCTGGGTCTGGCCCCAATCGACGGGCGATCGACCGACCAAGAGAGCACTGGTCTCTGATTCTGGCCTCGGTTGACCGAGCGATCGACCAATAGGTCTTTGACTGGGTGCAGTTGACCGGGCAGTCGATCTGTAACCCCAACGGTCATAAATATGATTGTTGGCCGGTCGACCGACAGACCAATCTGGCCCCAGCGGCTAGTTTTCTGATGCCTCTATAAATAAGACTTTTGACCAGATTTTGTGTAAGATTTTTAAACTATTTTCTAGAGCTGTTTTTCAGAGTTTCTAAGTAAGTTTTTAGAGCTTCAATTCCATATCAAAAAAGAGTTTATCAAGAATTTTCTCTTGTGTTTTATAAAGGATTTCTTGAGTTTTTTCTTCACAAATCTATCTTGTTTTCTCACACAAACTTGAGCCATCCATTACTATATCAATCCTCTAGGGATCTTTGTTGTGAAAGTTATTTTTGTGATCAAGAGAAGTGATAACAAGTTTCATTCTTGTATTGTGAGGAGTTGTAGAGGTTGTGTCCTTGGTGAAAAGTGTTTTGTGGTGATCAAGTGAAGTAATCACCAAGTATTCCAACTTGTGGTTGGAGGAGTTGTAAGAGGTGTGGCCTCGGCAAGCTAGTGTGCTTGCGCGTGTTGTTTTTACGGGAACAAATGAGGGACTTGCGGTTCCAAGAGTTCTTGAGGGAGCTCGTTGTAGGTGTTGCGGCACCGAGTGATCTTGCGAGATTTTTTATAGTGAAAATCCTTCATAGTGTCGAAGGCAAAGACGTAGAGTAAGTGTGATCGAACCTCAAAATAATTCTCCCGTGTTTGCGATTGCTTATCTCTCTCACTTGTATTTTATATTTGCATGCTTATATTGTTCATCTCTTTATATGCTTGATATATTTATGTAGGAACACTAAGAGGGAGTGAATAGGTGTACAAACTAATTTAGGACAAATGATGTAGAATTTAAAAACTAATTGCTAACACACTATGTGTAACCAAGAGTGAACCCAAATTTCCCGTGAAGGACTCTGGAACTACTCCTCTAGATTCCTTTAGACTAAGAGTAGAGGTGCTATTAGAAACTCTCTTGGTTCAGCATAAGTGTGGGCACACAAATAATATCAAGCATGTATATGATATGAGCAATGTAAAGCAATGCAAGATATAAAGAGAGATAGAGTTGAGAGATAATGGATCAAACGCAAACATAAGGATATGTTTTGAGATTCGAGCCACTGCTTTACGCCCCCGCCTTCACACAGAAGGATTTCCACTATATCCACATAGGGCCTTCCACAAAGGGACATCCACTAAGGGATTACAACTCAACACCGGGAGTACATAACTCCTCTCTCTACAACACAAACCTCTACACAAGAGGTGAACACTAAGCCTAGCACAAAGTAAAGAAGAAATAAAACTTGGTGATCCAATTATCACAAACTCTCTATTAGTGATCTCAAAGGATCACAAGTAATTTTTCTCACAACACAAAGATCTTAAAGATAGATTTGAGTTGATAGCTCAAGTATGTGAGAAAATAAAGTATTTGAAAATTAAACAGCAAAGAAAATACTTGAGAAAAACTTCTTGATGGATATATAAAATGAAGAACAAAATAAAGTTTCCAAAGACTAGATTTTCTTTGATTTTCCAAAACTTTGAAAACAAATAAAGAGGGAGAATTTTGACACAAAAAACTCTTTTGAAATCTTTGTTAAAAACACTTGAGAATGTGAGAAAATTGCTCTCCAAAAATCTTAGGAGAAACAGACCAAGGACTCATATTTATAGGATTCCTAAGATATAGCCGTTGGGGTCACAGCTCAGATTTCTGACCGTTGGGGTTGTCGGTCGACCAGCTGATCGACCGCCCCAAGGCAAACTACCTATCGGTCAACTGACCAATCGACCGAGGTCAGAACCAGAGAGCGAACTCTCTGGTCGGTTTTCATCTTCAAGACGACTCGATCCA
The DNA here is from genome assembly GCA_038442645.1 of Agave tequilana. Taxonomy (NCBI): domain Eukaryota; kingdom Viridiplantae; phylum Streptophyta; class Magnoliopsida; order Asparagales; family Asparagaceae; genus Agave; species Agave tequilana. Next base: position 25,642 of record JAVJIF010001195.1, read on the forward strand.
AACTTAATCCAAAGGAGCTGGACGCGATCGTTGCGATGTGAGCTCTTGAATCAATACTTGTTTGCTTCAACATTTTGACTATGAATCTATTGTTGAAGTGAAATCTCTAGTAAGATCTTAATTAATATCTGAACTATATAAACACAAGATCATTAGCAAACTAACCTTCATGAGTTAGTCATCTTTAAAACTAAGGTCAAGGGCCTCTGGGCCAACAAGAGCGGCAGCAGCCTGGCCGCGTCGGCCTGCCGCTGACGGCAGCTCTACCAGGCTGTCGGCGGCAATGTGGACGCTAACACGGCAGGGGAGAGAGGGAGAAAGAAATAAGGGGAGAAAGAAAAGGTAAGAGAGAGGATAAGAGAGAGAAAGGAGAAAGAAGAGGAGAGGGTGGCTCGGTGGCCGCCGGTAGCGACCTAGACCTACCGCCGGTCAGCGGCCAGCGGCCAGCGGCCAGGTGGGGCTGGCTGGTTATCCAGAGGAAGGGGGAAAGAAGAAGTAGAAGAAGAAAGAGAGAGAGAAAGAGAGAAAGAAGAGAAAATAGAGGGGGAGAGAGAGCTTGAAAGAGGAGAGAGGGGGTTTGCGTGGAGGTTGGGCTGGTGGCCACGAGGGCGTCGCGCAGCCAGGGGTCCGTTTAAGGCCGTATCCCGGGTATACACGGGATACACCTACCCGATAAGAGCTCCTCAACCATGGGTTTCCAATTAACATAATGAAACAGGATGCACAATAGTAACGTCGGGAACACTTGTTATTTGGTCACTCTCTCGTTTGGATAATGGTACCCGTAGGCCATGTCCGGATGGGTTCGACTGGAGTGCGGGCTCCAGTATAAACTGCCAGTGGTATGGGACACTGGAAGAGATTGATTAAAATACCAGGTGGTACTGATTGCTACTATTGTCTAAATATCATGACTTGCCTGATACCTGTATCCTTATTGTAGTTATACTTGTTCCTATTCCTGATCATTTATCCGCTATCATGTTACCTGTATTATTTGTTACTCTACCTGGTACATGTTACACTTTCTGTGGTGGCATACTATTCATGTATATGTATACTCTGTATTGCATATATTCTGTTTTCTGTATACCTTGCAGACATCACTACTGTCTATGCACCACACCGTATGATGGTTATATTGCATATGCCCATCTGCATGTTCACTGCTATCACGTCACCACTAGCATGTTCATTTCTATCACGTCACCACTAGACAACATATTTATTATATCAAACTGGATACTACTATTATAGACATGACCCGATGATAATATGCTAGGTAGTGATGGTATTAAAAGAGGACAGGTTTATATATTTCTTCTTCTTATTATATGCTTATTATATGGTATCCCTATTACAACATCATGTATTCTATATTATTATCGTGCTTGTATTACTATATATATATATATATATATTACTGCCTCCTTCATTTTACCACTCACTAGGTCGCTTTCTGACGACCCTGGGTTTGCGTGCCCAGGTTGGAGATCCGAGTTATCGTTTGGTCAGCTAGTTCATTGGATTCACATAGGAGACTTGACCATCGAGACCCTTCATAGGTATCTTTGTGCTTTGTTCCTGTTATCTTATTGATCCCTATTTTTATATCTGTTATGATCACTAACCCCTTTCTGCAAGTATTCTTATACTTATTTCCTGCTGAAACCCTTGTGTATATGGAAGCTACGTCCTGTACTGAGGCTTAACGTACGCGTGAGGGTGTTTCCACCTCGCGTATGTACGTTGCCATAACGTCCTCGTACCTGCGGGATCGGGGCGTTACATAGTGGTATCAGAGCCTAGGTTCACACCTGATGTGGGTAACCACCTGGGTCAATGCTTGGGCTCGTACCAACAGTACAATCAGTTTCAGATTAACTTATCTGTATCTGAATTTGGGATTCCAGCGACGAGTACAAGAATACACTGTCATTGACAATTCATTCCTTGACTCTTTTGTATTCCTTACTTACAGTTGTCCACCAGAATATCCGATTTCCTTCTCGCTTCCTTTGCATCCTATTGCTTCCAATCCGTTCGTGTTAGTTCACTACCATACTTCTCCATCCTGAGTTCCTTAGAGATAGCAGAGTGCGCAGCGGAAGTGTCGTGAACCTGTAACATTTAGGCTTTGGGGTTGAAAATATTGTTCTCACACCTGAATTGAAATTTCGAGGACGAAATTTTTTGTAAGGTGGGGAGAAATGTAACCCCCTGATCCCTGATGTACGTATCACAGTATCAAAGCTCGATACGACGTACAAAGTTAATTTGATCTTCCTAGTAGTCAGATTTAGCCGATTTCAGTTTCAGATATTATTTTCCCTTATTTTAGATTTTTCAGAATTTTCTGGAATTTTTCTGGATTATTTTGGAAAATCTCCGTAGTCGGTGTCGACCGATACCGATAATCGGCTCCGCGATTTTTAATTCACAAACAGAGTTGTATTCTGAGAATCCGCTTTCACCTTGTGTCTTAGAATCATACGATCTATGTTAGGCTATTTTTGGGGATTTTTCTGAATTTATCGAAAATCGGGCGGAATCGGTGTCGCCCAATACAGGCGACATCTTCCAGGATTTTTAATTTGCAAACCAGACTGAATTTCTTTAAACTGTTTTCATATTGTGTCTCAGGCTAATATTCTCTATTTTATGAAATTTTTGGGAACCATTCGGAGTTAGCTAAATTTTTACCGAATAAAATAATATTAAGTAATTAATATAAAAATTCTTTTACTCTTTTCTTTTTCCTCTTCTTCTCCAATTCTCTGGAGCCTTCCCCCACCATCTATGTCCACCGCCTCTTTTTTTCTCTCCTCTAAATAAAACCCCCTTCTCACTCTCTCTCTCTCTCATATTTCTCTCTCTCTAAAACTCTCTCTTAAAAACTTCTCTCTCTCTATCTCTCTTTCTCCCACACTCTCTCCCTCTCTCTGTGCAGACCCAAAAGGGGGAGGCCCGACCCGTTGCCAGCGGCCAGGCCAGGCCGCAGGCGCCGCCGGCCGTCGCAGGCGCCGCCGGCCGCCGCCGGCGCCGCCGGCCGCCGCCGGCGCCGCTGGCCGGCGGCGCCCCCACACCAACCTCCTCCTCCTCCTCTTTCCTCTTCCTCTTCTTCTTCTTCTTTTTTTTCTCTTTTCTTTTCTCTTCTTTCCTCTCTCCCTCACCCTCTCTCTCTCACTCTCCCTCTCGGCCGGCGTCGGAACTGCCGCCGGCGGCCGGGACCGCCGCCGGCAGGCCCTTCAGCGCCGTCGGCCAGCTGAGCTGGCCGGCCGGCCCGCGCAGGAGCACAGCAGCAGCAAGCTGCTACTGCTGCTGTTATTTTCCTTTATTGGGTTTGGGTAAAACCCAAAACCATTAACCCTATTGGGTTAATCAAAAACCCACTACCCCAAAACCCACTAACCCGTTACCCATTTAACTTAAGTTATGAGTTTGGGTAGTGGATCCAAACCCGACCCGTTTGCCACCCATACCCGCATCCAAAACCCAATAAAGGTAATTTTCCATAAAACCCCCTGATCATGTATATTATTTGCAATTGATATCTTTTTATTGCATATATAACCCTTTCGTATTCCTTTTAGTATTCGGGCGATATCTGGAGCACCCGGACTCCGATTTGGACGATTCTGAATCCGTTGCGATCGTGAGAAAGAGAGCTACCTTCCCATGGCTAATTAGTGAGTGTTTTCATTTTATAAATTATATTTATTTATGTTAAATTGAGTGATTGCTTTAGTCAATAACTCGTAGATATGGGTCAAGCACTATAAATGGTAATTAAAAGATACTTCATTATAGCGAAGTTTATAAAATATAAGTAATAGATGATTATATCTATTTCACGTGGTTTATTTACATTTATCACATCACTGGACATTGTCATTTCGTTACTGCTACGTGTATACTGTCACTATGACACTGTCACCATTACAGACCCACCGATACACTCGACCAGTGATTGCATGTCAACCTCTGATACACTACACAGGACACTATCATTTCAGGTTCATGACCACTGTTCCATGGATACGTGACACTGATATTTCATGTGCTAGTACCACCGTCCCATAGACAGTCTAATGCACTGAACGCACTAGACACCATTATTTCATGATGTTCCTTGTACATGCCTCACCCTTACATAGGTACTGACAATCATGACATTATTATTGCATGTTCGTGAACCACTGATACGTTGAGACGCTAGTACACTAGAGACCGTTACATGTATACTCTGTGCACAGTTACTACATGCTCTTACACGATGGTGATATAGACACACAGGTCGATATGCATTGATTGCCTATGTATTCCTATTGCATGGATCATGATTTATATTATGGCTACATGGCTATTCCTGGATTCCCGTTATATTGAACACTGTTTATGTTACATGGATTATTGTTACATGAGTAGTCCATCCTGTATTCCCGTTACATGGTTATTTCCCGTTATTGATATTGATATTCCCGTTACTGGACACATGAGCTGTTGATATGCGATGTGTGGAATCCCACATCTATTGTTCCCGTTTCCCGTTATATTGTTCTATGCTATCAACAGAGCTCAGGTCCTGTTATCATGTTACCTGTATCATGTACTGTATTTGTTCTTGTTACACTGTGTACTTTAAATATCAGATCATAAAGATAACTTGGGTATGGGGGAGACTTGACGGTTGATTAGATCTTATCGGGTGGATGTACTGGATCCATATTGTTAGTCCCACTGCAGGGGACGGTAGTGCTGCCTACCAATAGCTCCATGAGCTCCCGTTACTTGATTCGTGCTCCCCTCTTAGCGGAGGGCCCTGGTCTCAGCAGCCAGGGGTCCGTTTAAGGCCGTGATCCCGGGTATGCACGGGATACGCCTACCCGATAAGAGCTCCTCGACCATGGGTTTCCAATTAACATAATAAAACAGGATACACAATAGTGACGTCAGGAACACTTGTTATTTGGTCACTCTCTCGTTTGGATAATGGTACCCATAGGCCATGTCCGATGGGTTCGACTGGAGTGCGGGCTCCAGTATGAACTGCCAGTGGTATGGGACACTGGAAGAGATTGATTAAAATACCAGGTGGTACTGATTGCTACTATTGTCTAAATATCATGACTTGCCTGATACTGTATCCTTATTGTCGTTGTACTTGTTCCTATTCCTGATCATTTATCCGCTATCATGTTACCTTTATTATTTGTTACTCTACCTGGTACATGTTACACTTTCTGTGGTGGCATACTATTCATGTATATGTATACTCTGCAATGCATATATTCTGTTTTCTGTATACCTTGCAGACATCACTACTGTCTATGCACCACACCGTATGATAGTTATATTGCATATGCCCATCTGCATGTTCACTGCTATCACGTCACCACTAGCATGTTCATTTCTATCACGTTACCACTAGACAACATATTTATTATATCAAACTGGATACTACTATTATAGACATGACCCGATGATAATATGCTAGGTAGTGATGGTATTAAAAGATGACAGGTTTATATATTTCTTCTGCTTATTATATGCTTATTATATGGTATCCCTATTACAACATCATGTATTCTATATTATTATCGTGCTTGTATTACTATTATATATATATTACTGCCTCCTTCATTTTACCACTCACTAGGTCGCTTTCTGACGACCCTGGGTTTGCGTGCCCAGGTTGGAGATCCGAGTTATCGTTTGGTCAGCTAGTTCATTGAATTCACATAGGAGACTTGACCATCGAGACCCTTCATAGGTATCTTTGTGCTTTGTTCCTGTTATCTTATCGATAACTATTTTTATATCTGTTATGATTACTAACCCCTTTCTGCAGGTATTCTTGTACTTATTTCCTGCTGGAACCCTTGTGTATATGGAAGCTATGTCCTGTACTGAGGCTTAACGTACGCGTGAGGGTGTTTCCACCTCGCGTATGTACGTTGCCATAACGTCCTCGTACCTGCGAGATCGGGGCGTTACAATTCATTAAAGAAAAAATAAAATTGATCAATTAAAAATAAAGACTTTATTAATTGCAAGAAACTTACAAATATGAACTTGAAGAACAACACTTAGCCTTGAAAAATAGTAAGAAACTCCAAGAACTTCTACAAATTTTCTATAACATATTGTGTACCCTTAACCTTAGAATTCCCTCTCCTTTTATAGTCGAAGGAGAGGGGTATAAAAGATTCAAACAAATATGGTGAAAATCTCCATAATCTTTGACTTGATTTGCTTTAATCACTTGATTCTCCATAATCTTTTTTGACTTGATTTAATTTGATTTGCTTTTAACTACTTGATTTTCTCTCATGCAGATCTTGATGAACTTTTACAAGCCCAATTACTCATATCAAGATTTGCATGAGAGAAAATCAAGTAGTTAAAAGCAAATCAAATTAAATCAAGTCAAAAAAGATTATGAAGAATCAAGTGATTAAAGCAAATAAAGTCAAAGATTATGGAGATTTTCACCATATTTGGTTGAATCTGTTGTACCCCTCTCCTTTTCGACTATAAAAGGAGAGGGAATTCTAAGGTTAAGGGTACACAATATGTTATAGAAAATTTGTAGAAGTTCTTAGAGTTTCTTACTATTTTTCAAGGCTAAGTGTTGTTCTTCAAGTTCATATTTGTAAGTTTCTTGCAATTAATAAAAGTCTTTATTTTTAATTGATCAATTTTTATTTTTCCTTTAATGAATTCATTTTACTATTATATCTATGTTGTTTTTGATCTAATTATGATTAGCTAAATCTTAAAAAGTATTTAAGTTAGATGAAACTAGATTAGTAACTTGTTAACTCATCTAAATCTCTTTATTTTATGCTTTAATGAAAATAAACACAAGATTATGTTAGGTTTAAATAAGACAATTCTTAAATAATCAAGATTTTGATAACTTATATTGTCAAATAATAATCTATACTTAAGATTGAAAATATAAGGTTATCATGTTTAGTCTAATTAATTTTGATTTATATAGTTGTTTATTTAATCTAAATGATAGGCTATTACATAATCATGTATAACTTTAAGAAAATAAATTGATAACTATAATGATGATTTTTAAAGAGATCTAATTAATTTCATGTTATTAATCTAGTGAATTTAAACCTAGATACTTGTTCTTCCTCAAATTGTTAGAAATCTTTAAAAATAATAAATATCCTTATCTTTATTTCTTAATTCGCCTAAATATGATTATTAAACTAGATATAACCATCTTCTTTGAAGATTCGACCCGTAAAGTATTAAGATTAGACATTGTATGTTTGTGGTAACACATTCAAATTTACATCAAATTTTTGGCATCGTTGCAAGGGAAGACAAATTTTTTTAGTTTTTGTTTCTTTTTACCAGATTAATTTGTTTGTTTAGTGTTTTAAGAATTGATGTACAAAATCTAAGGTTGCAGGAAGCTTTCTGGATATAGGTGGAGCAGACTGCAGGAAATCAGGACTGAAAATCTGAAGCCAGACTGCTAGCCAGTAGCTCAGGTAAGTTTTCTGAACTCATTTTTTTTTTACTCTATGCTTATTATTCTTGATTCATTGTATTCTTTCTAACAATGATAAAAACATAAAAAAAATAATTGTTTTAGCTAGATCACAAAGAAAATTAAAAACTTCATCAAGGGCATTCTTGTTTATATTATGTTGGTGACTGCTGGAGTAAGGTTCGTGCCCTGCAACTTTACATTCATATAAATTAGAAATCACAAATGAGTGTAGCATTCATGTTTTGTGCATTTCATATCTAACCTATTTAAGGGCAAAAACTCATTAATCAAGCTAAGATTGAAATTTCATCACCCTTTCTTTACCCAAAAATCTCTGCCTTCATCAGCATTAATTTAAGTCTAACATAAAATCAGTTAGACGTTGGCCTCTAAGGACTCTCGAGCTCAATAGAATAAAAAAGTTAGAGGGTGAGTCATTCCTTTGAAATTCCAGTTTAATTGGAGCCGGGGGCAAGGGCACGTGCCCCGAAAAAACCTCTAGGTTCTTGATTTGTGCCTAGGCCCAATCTCCCTCTTCTTGTCTCTCTTTTTCCCTGGCCCAATCTCCCTCTCTCTCATCTTTGATCTCTCTGATATCTGAAATCCAATCCCTCTCTCCCCTCCCCCTAGAATTCACGATGCCATGATCTGCATCACCAGCAGGCCCAACTCCCAGTGGCAGCGGTGGGGGAGATGAACTCGATTGTGTCAGAGGAGGAGATCTTGCTGATGAGATAGTGGAGGGGCTAGAGATCAGGGAGGGTGGTGGCGGGGAGGCGGTGAAGGCGGGCAAACTGGAGATAGTCGATGTGCTTGAGGTGGTAATGATGGACAAAGAAGATCAGGATTTTGAGGGTGTAAAGGTTGCCTTGTTTCGAGCAGTACACTGTCTCAGAGGAGGAGGGGAAAGAGTAATTATTGCTGGAGTGGAGGTAGTCACCAGTGACAATGATCTTGTTATTGTGCCCTCCAGAGGAACCCACATGTTAATCACTATGATCAAAGTCTCAACGCCAAGTCAATCACCAAACAATTATAACACGAACCAAACAACTAAGGAGAGAAACAAATGATTTTTAATGAGGTTCGACAACTTGCTTACATCTTCAGAGAAGAAGAGAGAATATCTTATTCAAACAGCTGAGTTATAAAGGTTACAAATTGATCTGAATATCTGATCAAAACTTATCCAAATAGAGAAGAATTCTCTCAAAAAACTAACACTAGAACTCTCCAATCAAATCACCAATTCTGGTTAAAACTTGATATAATTGATCACAAAGGATCTCATATTTATAGTCAGAGAAAGAAGACCAAATACTCAGAATTTGGGTAAAAACTGAATTAGAATTCAACTTGAACCCGAATCTGAATTTGGGTCAGATTCGTCGTCCCTGAAGTGAAAACAGACTTCACTTCAATCCATCATATCTCTCTCACATTTCTTATCGGAATTTGATGATTCAAATATCACTGTAAAGATCTTTGAGTTACCTACAACTATTATGAGACACCAAATTCATCTAAGACCTATTTCTAGGTCTATTGATGACATTAATTGGGTCCTGGCACTACTCCTCTATCCAGACTAACTCCAAATGAGTTTTTTTTTAAAACTCCAATTTTTATCTTTTTTTCCACAATTCAACGTTACAATTGATATCAGAATCATGCCTCAAACTTAATCATGTGTGGGCGATGTTTGACTCCCCAAATGGGCGCAAAAGTCACAGTAAGCCCATGTAAAACTAGTTGGGCTCTCAAGGATTTGGCAGTGATGCAGGACGCTGCAATTTGTGTTTCACGTAAGGCGTGTCTGCCCCACGCAGTGAAAAATTGTGATCTCGATGGAATATTTGGTCTTCCGGGTGTGAAAAATATGAGCAAACAGGGAGACTCTTTATTTGAGGGGGTATTGTTGAGTTGGATGTCGAACAAATGGTCCCACATCAACTAGACTTGGGGATGGTCTTAGGTATATAAGAATTTGAGCAACTCCACCTAGAAAGTTAGTCTTTTGAAATAATGCCCCAAGTCTTTACACCTTCACAGCTCGCGGGTCGTGAAGTTGAGGAGGGCCAACAGGGATCTATTTTTCCCTTTAGGGTTTTTGGTTGCAAGTGAGAGAAAAGTGACGATGGTGATGATTGATGATGAGATGAGAGTGATGACTGATGAGGGTTTCTAACTTGAATCTTTGGAGAGTTGGATTCTTTTCATCGTTTGGGGTTTGGTGCAGGGAGGTACGTTTTGAAACTTTGAATTGTTTAAGACTTTCCTGCAAATTTAATTTACATTCTCTTTTATAAATATTAGATTTATTTTTTCTTCTAATTTGAGTAATTCCTAATTTTATATGGAGATCATACTTTTATGTTAATATTTATTTAGGACAAGTTTGTCTAGTGTTTTGCTTTTTCCTTTTTTTCTTTCTTTTTTTGGCTACATATTTTTTTATTTACTCCCATTGTGATAGATTTAAAATTTAATTTACTAACAAAATTAAGAAAGATGATTATATGCATTTATTCAGGGAATTTATTAAAGTATCAATGTGCTGTGTTGTTTCATATCCTAGATCGAAACTATGTTCTTTTGATTTTTTTAATTATAGTGTTTTTGTTTTATCTTTAAAGGGTGAATAAGGCATAATGGAGTGATTCTTATTTTGAAGAGAAATGAATTTAATCGGCCCGATGTATGTCAATTATTTGGGATGCAATAGAATTACAAAAATAGAAAAGGGCTGGTCTTCGAGACCCACCCGAGGTTCATCTGCACCTACTAGGACGCTGTCAGTACCGCCTTCTGCGCTGAAATCATCAGATCTGCACCCGGCCCGTTATTTTGTGCTCCCACTCGTACTTTGAAATCCTGGCTCTGTCACTCGGCTCAATCTCATAACATGCAGCATACAAATTTCTTGGTCATTTACAGCTTAAGCATAATGATTACCATAATTTACAATCAATGAAACGATGCGTTGGAAATGGAGAACAGTTTTTTCTGATCAAACAATAGGGATAATGCTCATAGCATGGAAGCATAAAATTTTCTTGGTCACATACAGCTTTAAGGATAATGATTATCACAATCAATGAAAAAGATGTGTTTGGAACAAAAACCCAATCATCACTTCAGAATTTATGAATTTATGGGACCATCTACGTCAAGATGCTTTGGTCGTTTCCAATAACGCAAGTTGATTTTGACATCTCAACGTAAACCACGCAAGTCATGCTTTTATGTGAAGCACTAACTGCAGCGGATGAGTCTGACACCAACTGAAGGACTTGGGACACCATCTCAAAACACTAGCCTTCAAGGTAGAGTTGCCCAAATCTTTATGTACTCAAGACAATCCTCATATCTCGTCGATGTGAGACTATTTGTTCGACCCAAATCACAACAACCGACCAAGAACCAGACGGCTGCAGAGGTCAGCATTGGATTGAGAAAGAGTACTACCTAGTATCAGAATTAGCCCGAGGATAATTATGAGACTCTTGCATGTAAAAAGAAGTTGGTTGAAGGAAATAACACAGCGTGAGAAAACAGTAATCAGAGATAAATTGGTTTATTTAGATAGGGCATGCGACTGTTTTGCATAGATGCGAAGCAACACAATACTTGAAACTCTGATACAATAACAAGGTTCACTGGAATTATCAGGCACGAGATTAAAACGAACCATAATCTTCTACTCTTCAATGACGTTGGAACACGACTTGTTACAAGGATAAGGGCAATCAATCTCCTGCACTGCACGGCGTTCATAAAACCAGTCTCCCACTGCCTTTGCAATGGACTGCAAGATAAAAGAACACAAACTAAAGAAAATGACAACAAAGGAAAGAAAGGGGAAACAGATACAGTTCATGGGCTAATGATAAAAAAATTTTACTGACAGTTCAGAAATGATTCAAGAATCGCAAGGCACTAACTGAATGAAGTGATGGATGGAGCTTACGGTGTTTCCTACTGAAGGAGAACCCTTGCTGAACCACGTTGCCTGACTGCCCGATTGACAGTGAGCGTGGCACGAAATAATGAACCTGCCGATAGAGGGCCTCTTAGGCAGTACGCTCAGGAATTCAGACCGAAAACCTGTAATGAGAGAGAACTTAGAGATTAATAATAGGTAAGCAAAGAGATGATGATCGAACTTCCTCCCTTTTCCCATGGTTATGATGTTACTTCGGCTATGATGATCAATGTCATATTAATTATTTTTATGAGAGAATTGTTATTTCCATGTTTTTGAGAGCAATTCAGTTTGTCTCCAAGCCAATACAACACACACAACTTACAGGATAAAAATTATATAGCCTATATAAGTTCACATACATGCATTGGCTTTCACTAAAATAAAAGAAGGTAGTTAAAATTTGTATGGGAATGTAACCACTAATGAATTAGGCAATTGACAACAGATGGAATGTTTTGCAGTCTCGGTTCTGACCTTGAAGGGCGGCAACTTGACTTGCAGAACACTTCTTTATATTAAGCTTGCAATCGCTCCAGGCCGAAGCTTTAGCAGAACTGGGGACAAAAATGTTCTTGATCTGTAATGCAAGTGGCAAATAGACATGGAGGATAAGTACCATACCAATCATCAGTAGTAAATATTTCAACGTTCAAGGATGCATGAACTATGAGATTAAAGGGCCTAAGGGTATAAATGAAAAGATAACCAGAGCATAACAATAAATAAGGATCGCCTCAAGTAGGAAACACATGCTAGTCAATAGAGAGAGAGAGATATTATGAAAAGCATGCCTTTCAATTGCACAAGATGAAGTCAAGACAAGAGTTTGAGCACAGAAACACAAGTATATGCATAAGATGTAAAGAAGTATACCGATGCAAATGAATAAGGCATGAATATTGAGTACGGCATATGTGAATTAATACATCAGAAAACCATTGCATTATTGTCCTCACATATAAATAGAGCTAACGAGCAAAGAGCATAAGCTTTGGGTTCCTCGAACAGAAATTATTGTTTACAAACTAACATAGAAGACGGTGTTTTTCCCCCCTCAAAGAAACAATTCATGGAATATAAAACATAGGATATGCCTGGAAATCGTTACCTGCCATTCATCATATGCTGAATTCAATATGAAGAGTGGTGTGCGCATCTGTTGTACAGCGAATTGCGGGAAGAAACACTGCAAATACATTGTATTACGTTGATAGGGTTCTTTTAAGAAGTTTTGCACAAACCTCCAAATTCAAAGTAAATGACAAACCAGGTTTGGTGGGAATCTTGAAGTGCACGAAGAAGGCAAATTTTTCGCTGACCCCTGGAAAAAAAAAATATTAGTAAATGGGTAAGTACAAAAAATTAGCATTATAACTAGGGCTTGAACTGGTTTTTTTTCCCTTCCTTTCTTTTCATTTTCTTTTTATAATGAAATAAGGTGGATAACTGCCACCCTCTTTCTAGCAGAAAAGAATCCTCTTTGACATGTTAGTAGTGTTCTTGTGACCTGTTCCATCACAAGCAAGTGCTCTACCAACAGTTCAAGTTCCCATAGAATTGCCAACATATATACTTCATCTTAAATGCCAAATTGTTAGGTCATCGTATTTTTGAATGGATGAAATGTTGGTAAAAAAGGCATTTATTCAAAAATAAGTAAATATATAGATTCATACATGAGTTGCTACAACTGCAGCATAGAAGTCATTGATGTGGTCTGCTCCAGAAACATCCTTCCTGCAATTAGCAACCATATAATTCCATTATATCCAAGTTCATAAGGAAGAATTATATGGTATTTAAAATTATAAGTTCCTGCAACGATGCACAAAAGATGAACTTACGCATGGATGAAAAATCCGGCATCAGAAAGGCATTTAACTTTTGCACTAGCTGGTAAAAGATCACGGAACCTATCACAATGAAGTATAGATGCCAATCCACCAGCTGAACAACCAGAAAGCATAGCCTACAAGAAATTTTAATATATTAGGACAAGTTAATGTGAAAATATGTGATGCTTTTCTTCTACAGAGACGTACAGTTTGTGCATTTTTCATTCCCTTAGCCAGTAGCTCTTCCATAACTGCAAGCCAAACTCTAGCTCCTCTAAGATAAAGTTTCTTTGCCTGTTATGTAAACAAAAGAAAATTGTTTAATTAGTGCAAAATTATGGAAGTGGGATGCCAAAGAAACAAAAAAGAGCACAATATTATTGTACAACGAGTATCATCTAAGGAGCCAACTCACTGGATCTACACTCTCCACATCCCCGGTAAATGAAGAACCGTCACAATAACGAACTTTGACCTTGTTCCAGTTATAGAAGTCTGCTTGTGGTCAAAAAAGAAAATTGCAAGGAGATTAGTAGATACAACATTATATTTCAAGGCTTTGTGTGGATGCACATTTTAGTCACAAACAGAAATAAACGTGAGGAGCAAGAATTGTCTACAACTTGATTAAATCCCATAACCTATAAAGAACCCTAAGCTTTAATACCATAATACATATCCAGTTACTCGCATTACCTAAGTCAATTAACTTAGTCGATCAAGCTAGATAATCAAACCCAACTATGAATCTAAAATCGACTGTAAATGAAGAAAAGCTTGAGCTGATAGACGCGCTCATGATTTCCGATAGGGCATAGATTATTGTTTGAGCTCAGGAGTACGTTTGGGATTACTATTCATGAACCTGGTTGTTGTTCAACAACTGTTCCCTTTTGATCAGAAGAAATAGATGGAGGAGGCATTGGACATTATTATGGTCAGTATGACTTTAGAGTATGTCTAAAGCTACAGAAAATCGACAAATCTGAATAACCACATCCCCATGATTGAGAATCACTTTCTTTTACTAAACAAAAAATTAGATATCTTTTTTTCGGTATTACATACTAAGGATATGGCTTTCATTTCTCTGCTAACATTAGATGGTACCATACCATAAGAATTTATATAGGCAATGACCTCTAAACTCAGCCGACCGGACAATAGAACTAAAGAAAATTCTTTTACATGTTACTTATTGATTAAAATTCGTAACAGGAAAACTTTGCTTAAATCACGTACCTGGGTTGGTGCTTTGCTTATTGCCTAAAATACCAGAAAATGACAAAGGCTTCATCTTTGTAGAGGAGCCCCTGAAGTTATTTTGTCGTTCTAGACATTCTTCAATACTGCTGCACCAACCTCCCCCCTGTAATTACAAAATAAACAAATGAATAAGTTATTAATTATCTTGTCATAATTGTGAATCTGCAACCATTATGAGCTAAACATCTCAAGGGTGGATGTGTATGGAAAATAATCCTTTAGAACTCCAGATTTTGTTAATCTTTGTTGCTCCAGATTAAGCGAGAGATCAGTGGGTTTAGTTACAGTAAAATCATAAAATGTACTTTATCTAATTATATTCTTTTAAAAATAGTAGCAAATTGCGGTGAGTTTCTCACAGATTAAGTTCTTAATAACCAGAAGATCTCCAACCAAAGTAATCAAATTCACACATTCAGATTTGGATTATTCCAATTAATAATTATACCCGTGAATCTTGGTTTAAAATGTGATTTACTTTATTTATTTTTTGGGGTTTAAGGTTACAATAAGAAATGCTGATCAATCAATTTAAGGCACAAAAATTAGATGAGGAGCTAAAAAACTGCCCCTATTTCTCAAACTACACCTTCACAATTCAAACAATAGAGAGAACTAACCTCCATGTGAACCAGCCAGTTATTCGCCCCCGAGCCAAAGCCTGGAGAAAAATGATAAGCTGGGGGACTTCCATCTAAACAAACTGCATGAGGTTTTCCAAACAAATCAGTACTAATTTCAGTGATTGAAGGATATAAACTTGCACTTATTAACGGTAAAACGAGTATAAATACCTGCTCCTTTTGCTGCAGCATTTGCAACTAGTGTCATAGGCACAGGGTAAGCATTCGCTCTCAGTTTCAGCAAAACTAGAAGATTCAGTACTACAATAAAAGGATAAATCCTCATGGTTGAAAAATTAGGATCTATCAACCTACAAAACAGAATGGGAACGTATAAAGTTCACATAAAATGGTAAATATAGTTTTTTTTCTTTTACATGAATGCGGAATTTTCTGAAATATTTATCCGTTTGCAATCATAACAAGCATGAAAATTTTGTTGGAATATTTACTTGAAAATTTAAGTTTTATTTGGAATATTCATTTTATTTGTTTTATTAAAAGTAATTTGAGGTTAATTTAAGTTTTATTTTCCAACAATTTTAGAAACCTATTAATTAGTTTCTTGATCATATTTTCTAACAAGTTTACATTCAATCTAAAGAAATCCAAGACCACCCATTTCCCTCCTTCAAATTTGGCATCAAGGACACCAGATCAGAAATCTCTATCTCACATGAGCAGCTAAGCATAACATTTCTACATCTCTCAGAATGGAGACTGGAGAGACAAGTAAAATCAAACATTGCATAGATAATAAAAAAATTGGGTATCAAAAGAGAGCTAGCTAATTGCATACCAACTAAAATTCAAAAAAAAAAAAAACACACACACACACACACACAAGTTGGCAATCATGAAAAATTTCCATTCAATCTAAAGAAAGCCAAGACCACCCATTTCTCTCCTTCAAATTTAGCATCAAGACACATGACTAGCTAAGTGTAGCATTTGTACTTCTCTCTGAATGGAAAGAACAAAGTAAAATCAAATATGACATTGATAATTAATAAACAAGTTTAGCCCATATTTCCCAACAAAACAAGATTGCATGCTAATTAAAAGGAAAGAAAACTAAACTAAAAGTTGGCAAGCAATAATATAAAATTTCCAACTTGGGTATCAAAAGAAATGAAGCAAATTAGATTGAGAGCTCACCTGAGGAAGTATAGCACTTGAGCCACCTGAATCTGCGCAACAATGAGATGGGCTGCTGCATATAAAGCGAGAGAGAGAGAGAGAGAGAGAGAGAGAGAGAGAGAGAGCGACTGTGACCGTGACCGTGACCGTCAAATGAACTGTTCCGTCACATGAACTGTCATGCAATAGAGCAGCGGCTGCAGTGAGTGGGGCCCACAGTGAGAAAGAGAGGTAGGAATAAGGGTGTCGGTGCGTCAGTGGTGAGAATAAGCAATTCCTGGGGATAACCCCAGACATTTATGCTGCTGTTTTTATAATAAATTAGTTTTTTGATAAAAAAAAATTGACCAGGGGGCTGCCCCATGTGCTGGTTGAGACATTTTATGGACGCGGAGGACCTCAGCAGTGTTTAATATATAAATAAAAACTTGTATCTGGAAGTGATATGAATTTTTAAAATTCTTAATTAACACTCTAATTTCTGATTATGAGATGATAATCAGTAATTAGTATCATAATTTGCAAGTTTTAATTTATAATATAATAGCGGACTTAATAATTTATGAGATTGTAATATTGAAGTAATTAAGTGAGGAAAATAAAATCTAATAAATTTTTACGAAATAAATGATACTTGAAATTACTTGGAATGGTGAAGCAAATATTTGCATACAACCCTGATTCAATAATACTTTTAATTTTTCGCTTTGTGAGATAACACCCGGTAATTAGAACCAATAAATTTTGAGATAATATTGATTCTTGGGGTTAATAACTCATATAATTCATTAGGTGTTAATTTGTTTTAAAAAGGAGATTTCTACAAGTTGTAGGGACTCATGTGTGTATTTTAAAAGAAATGTATAGGTGGTTATAAGTGTGTTTTATTAACCATTTTGTTTTGATATTGGATTTATTACCAACTAGTTACATTTTAATTTAGATTAAATTTAACCATGCATGAGAAATTTTGATGAAGGGCTGGGATTAGTCTTGATTTTGATGATGGGAGTTGGCACAAGGAGAGGGAAGCTTGGATTTTGTGTTGGACAAGTGGCATAAGGAGGGAATTTTGATGTTAATTATATATATTAGAAATGAGAGAAAACTCTCATGTTTTTTCATCACACCCTTTCTCTTGTCATCTCCCTCTCTTCTCCCTCTGCCCCCTTTTCTCCCTCTCGCTGGCCAGGAGAACGGCGACGCCGGGTGGCGTCGATGCCAGCGTCGGGTGGCGATCGACAGCGGAGCAGTGCGGAGGGCGACAAGCACCACCACCACTATCATTATCTTCTTCTTCTTCTTCTTCTTCACCACCCCCCCCCCCTCTAGATCCTTCCATTCTCCCTATCTAGAAATGAGTGACGGCAGAATTAGGGGCGGAGGCGGCTACGAGCGTGGGATCTCCGACGGTCGGATGAAAGGTTGACGGTAACGCAACCCCTCCCATCTCCTCCTCCCCAACTCTCATTCTCTCCCTTTTCACTCTCAAGTTCGACCGGCGACGGTATCGGGAAGCGACTCCGGGCGGCGGAGATGCCGGCATCGGGTGGCGGCGCTGGCCAAGTAAGGCGACGACCGCGCAGGGAGAGCAGTAGCAACAATTGCTGCTATTTTTGTGAAGGGCCTGTTTGGTTAAGGGTGGAAGTGAGGAAGTGAAGAAGTGAGGAAGTGGTAATAGTTCCCTTTTAAACTTGAGAATTAGTTAGTAAGTTTTTCGGTGTTTGGATGTTGTTAGGAAGTGTGGTTTGGAAAATGTTTTGTCTTTTTCGGTGTTTGGATGATAATATGGAAGTGGAAGTGGAAAAGTTGATCACAAAGTTGACCATAAAATAATATTAAAATAAAAATTAATTAAGAAAAATAAAATATGAACTGTAATTATAATGCAAGTGAGATTTACATGATCAAAAAATTAATTGTTTTGTACTACAACTTATTACAAATGAGATTTATATGACCACAAAATTAACTGTAGCACTCTGGAAGTGAGGAAATGATTGTGTAAAAGAGAAAAGAGAAAAGGAAAAAGGGTTTTCTTATTTTCCTTTTTCGGTGTTTGGATAGATAAGGAACTGAGCAATTATACTTCCCTATTTCCTTACTTCCGCTCACTTCCTTACAACCAAACACCCCCGAAGAAGAAAAAGAAAGAAATGGGTTTGGGTTTGAACCCGAACCAATAAAAGTTTGACCTGATCCGTTAGACTTAAGAAAGGTTAAATTCCATTTAACCCCTTTAAAGTTTTATTTATTTAAATTTTAGACTCTAAAAATTTACTAATAGGTCCTTGGACAATTTTAAATACTACGTATCTAATCTTAAATTATTGGTTTTGATTTCTAGATGATAACTTGGCCATCTGGGCGGAATCAGACGATTCTAGAACAGTTGTGATTGTGGAGACGAGAAATACGCATCTACCATCTTAAAGAAAGGAAATCGGACTAAGACGAGTGGAGTCTCTAATAATTTAGATTTAATGATAAAATAAACACAAATGTAATATTTTGAGGGATGTATGGATTATGGCTAAATTGTAATTTATGACAAAAAGACTCGAGACCTGAACTTGAAATGAATAGGAATTTTAATTATCGGCAAGTGTCATGTATGAATAATTGTTGATGTTTATTTATCGATTAGTATGCTTGATAAGAAGTGCGTGCATGCATCGTGTATTGATATGTTGTGATATGGTAGAGTTATGACGAAGTATATGATGGAGTGTGTGATGAAGTACTAACTATATTTATTCATATATTTATTCATGGCGGATAGGGGGTGTGCCTGAATAGTACACATTCATCCATTCGTGGCAGACAGGGGCGTTCCCGAATAGTGTATGTTTGTTGAAATGAATGAGTGATCTTTATATTACCTAGTATGTTGAGTGATATCTAAATAGGTTTGTGCATACTTTACATGTGATGAACGTATTACCTGTGTATGGCACGATAGACATCAGAATACAAAATTATAATGAAACCCGAGATTTGTTGTTATACAGATCAGTATTATTTGAACAATAAACTGAAGAAAGTTGATTATATAGTTGAAATATCTATGTTTTTGATCACCCACTTCCATGTTTCAGGTTCACTACACAGTGATAATACCATATTAAATTGTAAAATAAGATTAACTCTACTTACTGAGTTGTTGAGCTCACCCCCTCTCAGTCTGAATATTTTTCAGATCAAGATAAAGACCCAATTAAAGGACTTCGAGAGTATAGCACCGGATTATTGTCAAACACTCTAAAAGGACATTAAAAATTGATATTATTATTGAATCAATGCTTGTATGAACATGCTGATTATGTATAGATTAGTAATTATGGTGTAAAATCTAGTTGGATCTGTATTGTGCATATTAATGGGTTATGTATGGTTCATCTATTCTGAATTAAGATTCTTGAAACGGTTTTGTAATCTCTTTTCATTGAGTTGGATAATTTTCTGAAATTCATGAGCTGGAACTAGTAACTATTGAGTGCTCATGTAAGTAGGCGATGTCAAGTCGAAATTTTATTATAACTGTATGGGATATTATTTCTGAATTCATGGTCGATGTTTAGACCAGATTAGTTTATATTGATGTATCAGGAGAGACTCCTTGTTACAGAGGAGATTGCCAAAATTTTGATGAATTCAAAAATGATTATAAAGATTATGTGATTGATTAGCATAATTGAATTGGATTAAAGTTAACTTAGTGATTAAGAGAATCTGGGACTGTTACACCACCGGATTGAACATGCAGTTGTCGCGTTGTGGTGAAGCTCCGATGGTGTTTCAGTGGATTTTTTTTCTTTTTTATTTTTGAAAGATCAAATTGTGTATGTGTTACATGTTTGTACCATTTTTACTTTGGATTAGTTTTTTATTAATAAAACGTCGGAGCTTTTACCTCACGGTTATATCTAAAAAACACAATCATTAAATAACCCGTGTTTTAAAAGACTAGTTCTGTTTGTTTGGAAAACCAAGTAGAGAGAGCAGCAAGATACTCGAACAAGTTAGCATCCATTCATCTTTGAAAAGGAATAACAAATCAAATGGCGGAAACCAAGTTGTTTTGAAGGAACCGGTTTTGTCTGTGGCCAAGTCGAGATCTTGTGTCGATTTCGCCAGGTGTTCATTGGAGTTTGGCTCAGATTAGAGAAATCTTCATTAAGGTGGAGAATTATAGGGAGAGAGGGTAAAATTTTATTAAAAGGGTTTGTTAAACTCTATTGAAGGTTAGCCAAAGAGCGTTGCAATCAATAAGATCGAATACGAAAACGTATCGGTCGTATTAAAATTGGATTGCATAGGTGGGAACCAAGTATAGTCGACTAGGTTAAAAGACTAGTCGACTAATGTGACAAACAGAGAGTTGGAAGTTTCTGCTTCGTTACAGACTAGTCAACTAATCTATGTATTAGTCGACTAATTAAGGTTATAGGTCGACTAATCGATATTATAAGTCGACTAACTCTGTTGCGCGACTTGTTTTCAAATCTGATTCAGAATCTGTTTCTGATTAGATTTTGATGTTTTTGATTTCCTTTTATTCGTGAATTCTTTGGCTATATCAGGAGGGGAGTGTCCCTAATATATGTAACTTGTAATTGATTAAATTCAATAAGAACTTTCTCCTCTTGTCCCGAGGACGTAGACAAATTGTCGAACCTCGTTAAATATTGTGTTGGCTTGCTTTCATTGTCGTATGGATATTTCTCCATTGCATCTATCTCTATTGGTGGATTTTGTATTGGTTGTTACCTCGCGCGCAACATAGGGCCGCAGGTTTGATTTGAAAGAAAGCGAGAGAAGAGAACAAAGAAGTGGAGCTGCATGTTTGAGAGAAAAAGTAAGTTGCGGGTGAGGTTTACTCACCCAAATAAGGACATCTTAACCATTTTAAAGTCCAGCTGACACAAAAAGAAGAAACATTCTCTGCTTATTCTAAAAAAACAATAGAGAAGAATAAATCTTTAAGACCCCAAATAATTTGCAATGTGGATCATTTCTAGCTGCTTATTTTATCAAGTGTTTCTAGACATTATTATTTCAGTTCTTATTATTTCATATTGGAAGTTCTCGAGAGACAACAAATGTTATATGTTGAATCTGGTCACATGAGCAGTGTAGTAACGTAAATTTCCATCTGCAGGTGTCATTCATTCAGCCATTTTTTGAAGGAAATTACAAAATGAAATGTTGTCATTTTTTTGCAAGCGAGAGGTGACGCATTTCTTTCAGGCTCTGTCTTGTGAGATTTATTTGTATCATCTCTATTTTCTACATAGATAGAAATACAGAAAATATTTGGTTTCCTACAAAATCTTAAAAGAACTCTTTTGATATACAATTTCAGTATAAATATGTACGATTTGTTGAACACACTCTTTTTAATATAGTATATATATATAAGTACTTTATGCAGAATACAGTACATATGATGCCAAATCTCAACAAAAGTACACACTCATAGATACAACAAGATTAGGGTTTTGGAACATTGCAGGTGATCACCTAAGCCATGACGTTCCTATTGAAGATCCAACTGAAAGGGATCATATGAGAGGAGGAGAACTGCTTCCCCTTCTTCCTCCTCTCCTGTGCCCTCTCCTCCATCTTCCTAAACCTCTCCGGTAGCCCGCACACGTAATCCTGCGCGCGCCTCCCCTCGGACGACAGCCCGCCGCTCACCTTGTCGACACTCCACCTCTTGACGAAGAACTCCACGATGTCGGCGTAGTCCGTGGTCGTGTACACCCCGATCTTCTGCGTGACGACGGAGTAGTGGTGGAAGAGGTTGTCGTCCTGGCCGTCAAACATGAAGAGTGCAGGCATTGTGATCCTCTTCCTCATTGTGTCGGCCAGGGCCAGCATTGTGGTATCAGGGTCGACCTCAAACAGCTTCTCCACAATCTTTGTGTAGGCCATCTCGTGCCGCTTCTCATCAGCGGCGATCAGGCCGCAGATCTTCGCCAGAGCAATGTCGCCGTGGTCCTTGGCGTGCCGGGCCGTGTTGCCGTGGGAGAGGAAGGTGGCCTTCTCTTGGAAGGAGGTGTAGATGAGCCCACAGTAGGGATTGCCATCGGCACCAACGTGCTACAAGCAAAGAAAAGACATTAAACGCAAGTACAAATCTTTTAAAAATAAGTTCTCTTCTATCATCGGCCTTGGTGGTTGGATTATCTCTTTGGTGAATCTTTTGGCAAGCTCACTTGCCTATTCACAGTTGTCGTGAGCCGTCATAGTGTGTTGTTGTAGGGCATCTTTGACTTGCTTTTGCTTTGTTGTAATTTTATTCCATCTCTCCCCTCCTTTACCTTTCTTGTAACTCTTAATTTTTTTATCAAAACTGACCGAATGAAGGTTTTCTTCCGTGACTCATATAGAAACATTATTCGTCCGTCTGTCCATCCGTCTTCTCCTTTTTCTTCATCTCTCATCTCCCCTTATTTCTTCCACCTTCTTTTTCCCCTCTCTCTCTCTTTCTCCTCCTCCTGATCTATCGGTCGGTTTTTCACCGGCATCAACAGTATACTAGTTATTTTAATAATACGAGGCCAAGGCCCACTTTTCCCTAAAAAAAAAATCTACAATTAAAATTTCATGAGCATGTAACAGTAAGCTTTACCGGAGACCTAGACTCAAGCTTGAGCCTAATTAAAATTATAAATGTTTGACCCAAGTCGCGAATTAAACGGAGACGGACTATCAGACCTGGACCGGGCTCGGTCAATCCGCATCCCTAGCCCGTCCTAGTAAATTACCAGTGTCCAGACTGTTGCCGCTGAAATGTACCAACTGTACCTCAAACAACGTACTGAATTTCTTTCATAGGACACCAGTAGCTCTGAGGGTCAAATTATGACAAGATCAGGAGCAGGTCCCAAGCCTATTCAATTTCCTGGCCCATTTGATAGTTCCCTTTCTTGCTCTAATCACTTGTTCTTTTTTCATTCCAAACACAGTCTTCAATCTCTTGAATTTTAAATCTCTTTTTAGAAAGAACTTGTTAATATAAAAAACACAAGAAGATAACATTTCTTGTATTTTATTAATAAGAACTCAACGAAACAAGTTCAAGCGCTCACCATGCCAGCTCCAATCAAGTACTGAATGGTCTTCTCAATCTGCCTCATGTCCACCCTCCCGCTCAAGTAGAGATACTTGTTGAGCAGGTCGCCGTGCCGGTTCTCCTCCGCCGTCCACCTCCTCGCCCACTTGGCCCACGGCGAGAGGCTCATGCCCGTATCATCGTGCACGCCCTGAAATGTGTTGAACACGGTTAGGTACGTGGGCAGGGCCTCCTCGGTGATCATGTTCCCCACCAGGCACACGTAGTACTCGTCGGGGAGCCCCCTCGCCCGCGCTCTGATCTCCCTCACGTCGTCGAAGAACTCTTCCTCCGGCGTAGATGAGTTCGGCAAGAAATCCTGCGGCTGCCACAGGCTCTCAACGGGCTTCAGGAATGGCAGGATGTTGTCTTCGGCCCATCCTTCCAGTGAGCTGAACATCTCCAGCTTCTCTGGGTCATCTTCTTCCATTTTAGGCTGATTTCGGCTTCCCTGAATATATAAACAGTTTTTTTTTAACCTGATATCTTTGCTAATTAAATAGTTTTATATTATTTTCTCTTCTCTTTTTTTCTGTTTGCTGGTTTCTTTGGAAGAGATCTGTGCATCCAGTTTAAAGCACCAGATTGAGTGCATGTGAAAGTGATCCCTTCTGCTTAATAACTAGTGTTTGCTTACGACTTTTGAAAGAAGGAAAAAAAAAAAAAGAAGGAAAGACTGTTTTGGGAAGCAGAAACCAAGCCAAGAAGAACACACACGAAAAAAACCCAAGAAAATAAAAATAAAAAGATGAGAG
This sequence comes from Agave tequilana, assembly GCA_038442645.1. Lineage (NCBI taxonomy): Eukaryota > Viridiplantae > Streptophyta > Magnoliopsida > Asparagales > Asparagaceae > Agave > Agave tequilana. The sequence continues at coordinate 49,891 of JAVJIF010001195.1, forward strand.
CCAGAGAAGAATGGAGTGTTGTAGGGTCATGAGACATCCCAGATTCAAGAAATATGTGTTCTCTTGCATGAAATCCAAAACTGACTGAACATCATTTTGAACTTAACAAAAAATTTCCATTTCTGTTCTTGTTTTTGTTTCTCTTTTATAGAGAAACATCCCAAACTGTTTCAGTACAAAAACTAACAATTAAACTTGCTGGGTCCAAAGGTAACAATAAAAGTTGCCCTCCAGATGGAACAAAACAAAAGAAAAGAAAAATTAAAAAAAAAAAAAAATTTACCTGGTGTTTGATGGAAGAGCGAGGGCCATGAGAAGCCTTGAGGATTTAGGTTTACAAGCATCAAACCCTTGTGTCCCAAAAAAGGAGGTCTTAGATGACAAGGAGGCAAGATTTAGGGCCATGTCTCTCCTCAGGGTAGTGGCACTGCACTAAATGATGAATGAACGAAATGAGCAATTTTTGACACAACACAGGGTTTCGAGTTGTTTGCTTGCACAGATACATGCAGGCAAGGCCTTTATAGAGATATCCCCACTGGGTGGCGTGGTTATTAGATGCAAATCATTTGCAGAATTTCCCCACACTTTCACTCCACATGGAGCCTTTAATAAAGGGGGGTCCTTTTGGATGTGATCACGAAGGTTCAAGGTATAAAAGGGTTAGCGTAAATTACTTATTTTCGAGAAACAGACAGCGTGTATGGTAGAAGGTCCGGCTCAGTGATAAAAAGGGAGGGGACTAAGCAAGTTTTTTTTAAATTTATATCAAGAAATGCAAACAAAACACAAAGGAGGGAAGAAAATGTTGATTCAACAATTAATGAGGAACCCCAACCAACAGGGAGAGATGCACCAAAGAAGTACCTAAAAGACAAGAACAATAAACAGGAGAGAAAGTCAAACGCAATATTTAACGAGGTTTGACAATTTGCCTACATCCTCGGGGTAAGAGAGAGATCTTATTGATTCAACAATTAATTACAAGTTTCTAACCATTTATTTATAGTCAGAGAGTCTCAGGGTTTTAGGAAACCACAATTGGATTCGACTCTTTTTCAGAAACGAAGTCCGAATCCCAACAGGAGAAGCAGATTCCCATGTCGGACCCCTCCTTCAGTCGACCGGTCGGTCAACCGTTTCCAACAGAAACCTGATGCATGCCAGTTGGTCGACCGCTCCGGTTGACCGAGCTGCTGTCGTGCACGTTGTGCATGCCGGTTGACCGGACGGTCGGTCGGCCTCTGTTCTGGCCTGCATATGAACTGTTTTGGACTCCGATTTCTGCTCTGTTTCTTCCGATGAGTTAAAAAACTCTACCATCAAGTTTTTATCTCCTCTCTCCCTACAATTATCCACCTCGGTGAAGATTTCTCAAATCTGAGCCGAACTCAACACAGTACATGTCGACTCGAAAGGGGCTGCACCTATGTGGCTGCCATGTACCTTGCCCAAGGGATCAAGTTATCCGTAGTTCATCCAAATGAGCTCTACCGAGCTCAAGCAACTGAAAGGATATGGAGCAACTCTTTACAATATGTAAATTTCACTCTCGAAACCACCTTGGTAAGCATATCAGCGAGATTCTCCTTTATGTGAACTTTTTGTAACTCAATGTCACCTTCATCAAGAATCTCCCGAATAAAGTGGAACCTGACGTCAAATGTGCTTCGTCCTTGCATGATACACCTGGGTCTTTACCAAATAGATAGCACTCATGCTATCGCAGTTGATCTCAATGTATTCTGATCAATCCCCAAGTTATCGAACAACCCTTGAAGCCATATTGCTTCTTTCATAGCCTCTGTCATGGCCATGTACTCAGCCTCTGTAATAGATAATATAACGGTAGATTGTAGAATAGAGCGCCAACTCACTGGTGCTTGGGACAATGTAAACACATATCCCGTTATAAACTGGCGTTTGTCGAGGTCTCCTGCATAGTCGGAATCAACATATCCGACATACTCTTGCTTACCTGTAGAATCCTTCTCAAATATCAAACCAACGTCTATGGTACTTTTGATTTACCATAGAAGCCACTTTACTACCTCCCAATGACCCCTACTGGGATCATGCATATATCCGTTGATCATCGAGACAGCTTGTGACAAATCAGGCCTTGCATACACCATTGCATACATTAAACTACCAACTGCACTGACATATGGCACGCGAATCATGTACTCACGTTCTTCAACAGTAGTAGGAGACATAGTGACTTTTAATTTGAAATGAGGAGCTATTGGTGTACTTACAGATTTCGTATCACCGTTAATGTTGAACCTCTGAAGTACCTTCTGCAAATACCCTTTTTGTGTCAAGCTCACTTTGTCACTCCTTCGATCTCGCTCAATCTCCATGTCTAGCACCTTCTTTACTTCACTAAGATCCTTCATCCCGAACTCGGAAGACAAGTCTTTCTTCAATTTATCTATTGCGGATCTGCTCTTAGAAGCGATAAGCATATCATCTATATACAACAGCAGATAGATGTACTCTCCTCCGGGTAGCTTATTGTAAAACACACATGGGTCATAATGGCTACATGTATACTTTTTACCTCTTATGAAGCTGTCGAAATGCTTGCACCACTGCCTAGGAGACTACTTTAAATTATACAGCGATTTCTTCAGCTTGCATACCATATTCTCCTTTCTTGCAGTTTTGAACCCCATCGGCTGAGACATATAGATCTCCTCATCAGGATCGTAATGGAGAAAGGCGGTCTTCACATCGAGCTGGTCAAGATCCAACTCATACTGTGCTATAAGCGCCAGTAAAATCCGAATTGATGAGTGCTTTACAACTTATGAGAATACCTCGTTGTAGTCAATGCCTTCTCCCTGTGCGTAATCTTTAGTTACCAACCTGACTTTATAGCGTACATTATCATCTTTGAGATATCCTTGTATCTTTGCATATACCCACTTACAGCCAATAGCCTTCTTTTCCTTGGGCAACTCTGTCAGTTTCCAAGTGTCGTTCTTGTATAGAGAACTAATCTCTTACGCCATGGCATCCTTTCACATTTTGGACTCTGAACCGATTTCAGCTTTCCTATATGTAGACGGGATCCTCTCTTCAACGACTAGGAAAGTATAGGCCACAATCATATCCGTAGTGAGCCAACTAGTCTTTCGTGCATTTCTTCAGGTTCTTCCAACTGCAATGGATTCATGAACATCACCCATAGCCTGTCCTTGATCCTCACCAACATCAGTATCCTGATCGGCTACATGATCACTACCCTGTGTCACCGTGGATATGATCTCCAATGATACCGATCTTTCTAGAGACGGTGAAGTAGCATCACTCTTCACCTGTTGTGATATCCCTTTGGTCTTCTCAATCTCCATCTGCTGAGAGATTATAAACTTCAACATTGAAGCCTCATCAAACGTGACATCTCTGCTAAGGATAAACTTCTTGTCCTTAAGATCCCAAATCTTGTAGCTTTTTACTCCTCTCTTGAATTCTACGATGACACTTTTCTTCGCTCTTGGGTCTAACTTGTCTTCCTTAACATGGTAGCAGGTCGGACACCCAAATGCCCTTAGCGAATCATCCTGAGCAGCTTTCCCTGATCAAACTTTCAGAGGAGTTTTACCTCCTATCGCAGACGAAGGCAACATGTTAACGAGATAGCAAGCATATGCCAAAGCCTCAGCCCAAAAATTCTTTGATAATCCGACATTGGATAACATACATCGAATCTTCTCTAGTAAGATCCTGTTCATCCTTTCTGCTACCTCATTTTGTTGCGTTGTTTTTCTTACTGTGAAGTGTCTTTCTATACCCTTATCATGGCGCAGTTTTAGGAAAGGATCACTCTTATACTCATCTCCGTTATCTGACTGAAGCACCTTGATCTTTCTTCTCGTGCTTTTCTCCATATTCTTCTTCCACTCCACAAACAATTTTAGGACTTTCCATTTATTTTTCATGGTATATACCCAACATTAGCTAGAATAATCATCTATAAAAGTCAGAAAGTAGTGGTTACCTCCAATAGATGTCGTCTTGGAAGGTCCCCAAACATTGATATGAAATTAATCCAGAATTCCCTCGATGCAGTGAGTCGATGTGCCAAATTTCACCTTGGTCTTCTTTCTGATGACGCAATGTTCACAAAACTCTAATTTACAAGTTCTGGCACCTTTTAACAGACCTTACTCTGCAAGAGCTTGCAAAGACTTTTCTCCTATATATCCGAGTCTCATATGCCACATCCTGATAGAATCATCATCTGAATCTGTAGAAGTCGCCACTTGACTTGTAACTGTACTACCCTTCAGGTAGTAGAGATTATTTCGGCGGACACCCTTCAAAATCACCATTGAGCCTTTAGTCATCTTGTGAACACCATCTCTTATAGATACCTCAAGGCTCAATTTTTTCAAATCACTAACTGAGATAAGATTCCTTTTAAGTTGAGGTACATACCTCACTTCCTTCAATTTCCGTACCATCTCATCAAACATCTTAATCTGGACTGTACCTATTCCTTCCATGTTACATGGGCGATCATCACCCATATAACAGAACATCCATCTAACTTCTCAAAGCTAGAAAATCAATCCCTGTTTGGGCATACATGATAGGTATCTCCAGTATCTAACATCCACTCAGAGTCTTCTAAGTAACAAATAATAGTAGTAACGGAGAAAGAGAATACTTATGAGTTTGAGTCTGATCCACCTGCTTGTGAAGTACTGGCGTGAGTACTGACCACCGTGCGAGATTTCCCTCGGCCTTTGATTCTTTCTTCTTATCTTTGGCCTTCGGACAATCAATCTTTCAGTGCCCTAACTCTTTGCAGAAGTCGCACTGGTTCTTCTTCAGATCTCTAAAATCTTGCATGAACTTTGATCTCCCACAATCACCTTTACCCTTTCGATTAGAACTCCTGCCTCTTATCGCCAACGCCTCTGCTGATGTACTCTCAGAAGAAAACAGCTTGTCCTGCATCCTTACTTTATATTTACAAGAGCAACCGACACCCTCACTGTAGATAAGTGCTTATCTACCATTGATCAAAGTTAGGGTGAAAAGTCTCAAACTCTTCGTCGGGAAGAGAATTCAACAGAATCACCGCCTTATCCTCTTCTTCGATCTTGATATCTACGTTAACTATGTCTGTAAGAAACTTGGTGTAGTTATTCATGTGTTTACCAATAGAGAGTCATCTCTTCATCTGAAAGCGATAAAGCCTCCTCTTCAATTCCAACGCGACTCGATACTTTTTGTCAGAATTTCTTCTTCAGGGTCTCCCACAACTACCTTACAGATGTTTCATATAACACATGATACTTGATATCTTGTTGTCAAATAAGACCTAATCAGACCACACGCCGTTCGATTCATCTTATACCAATCCTCTTCAAAAGTAGCCTCGCGCTTTTTCTCCAACCGTAAAGTATTTTCGAGATTTGATGTTGTCAATGCATCCATCACCTCACATCTCCACATCCTAAAGTTAATCTTGCAGTCAAACTTTACCACATCAATCTTCAATGGATGTGGATTCATGATTTTTACCATAGATATACTATCTCCAGCCATCTTCTCAAATAGATTCCTCAAAAATAATGCGGAAAACAATCGGAGTTAGACCAAAAAACTAAATAAAGAAGGATCTTTATCTCAAAATGAAACCCTATAAGAGTTTCAAAAACGTCTACTCCACCAAATTTGACTCCTTGAGCAATCCAAACGATGCTCCGAGATCGATACACAATCTCTGCCAAACAGCCATCAATACTTTTGGAATTGACACACGATCCCACGACGAACCTGGGATGCTCTGATACCACTTGTTGCGCGCTCGCCTTAGTAACAACCAATAAGGAACCCCAACAATAGAGAAAGATACACTAGAGAAGTACCCCAAAGATAAGAACAAATAAACATGAGAGAAAACCAAACACAATATTTAACGAAGTTCGGCAATTTGCCTACGTCCTCGCGGCAACGGAGAGAGGGATCTTATTGATTCAACAATCAATTACAAGTTTCTACCCATTTATTTATAGCCAGAAAGTCTTAGGGTTTTAGAAAATCACAATTGGATTCGACTCTTTTTTAGAAATGAAGTCCGAATCCCAATAGGAGAAGCAGATTCGCCTGTCGGTCGACCGGGCGGTGAACCGACCCCTCCTTCGGTTGACCGGTCGGTTGACCGTTTCCAACAGAAACCTGATGCATGCCAGTCGGTTGACCGCTCCGGTCGACCGAGCTGCTGCCGTACACTTGTGCATGTCGGTCGACCAGGCGGTCGGTCGGCCTCTATTCTGGCCTGCATATGGACTGTATTCTCGCTCCTTTGGACTCTAATCTCTGCCCTGTTTCTTCTGATGAGTTAAAAAACTCTACCATCAAGTTTTTATCTCCCCTCTTCCTACAGAAAAAAAACTCCCCTCACTAAGGGAGTTAGTGAGGGGGAGCAGAAAAGAAAATTACAGAAAAAAACCTAAGGAAAAAAGGGTAACAAAACTAAATAAAGGAACCACTTGAAAGATCAGAAAAAACGAGCCCGCTGTGAGACTTCTTCTGCAGATCGGCTTTTAAGATTAAAGATCTTCGAATTGCGTTCGCTTCAGATGGACAAGACAACATGTTAGACACAGGTATCCCAGGTCTTCTGAAACGCACCAGAAATATTAGCAGATCGCCCGTCCTCCAGCAAGTTTCGAAGAGATGTAGACTAGGATGTCAGGGCTAGGCGGGAGACAAAAAAGGCCCACACTCTCCTGGCGTAGTCAAGACAGGAAAATGTGATTGGGAGTCTCAGAGTGATTACCGTAGAAAGTACAAAGTGACACCGGTCTGATGTGACATCTGTGTAAGTAAGACCCTATAGGCGTACAACAAGCCAAACGGTAATCTTGAATTTGAGTGGCGATGCCACCTTCCATAGGGTCTTGGCAGCTATACCCTGAGGTTATCGGGTTCACCATCTGGCTGCTACCTTAGTTTGCTCGAAAGTGAAAAGACATGGAGAATGTCCTTCTCTAACTCAAGATTACTCCTTTACTCAAACCCACTCCTATAGGATGCATTTACATAACAAAGGTAGTTCACTCTGATTGTGATTGATTGATTTGTCCTCCATAGATTACTTGTGTCTTCACCAAATGGGATTTTGAGTTGTTTTTTAAATATTAGATGAGTCCCTCGCACTCTTTCTTGCAAGTTGCAATGTTGGAGAATGTTAGGGTTTTGAGTTAGAAAGTATTGAAGTGGTCATAATGTGTGTGCTGCAATGTTTGGCTAAAATATTGTGCATGTTTTTTTTGACAATCTACAAGTTATACAAACTTTCATGCACATAGTTTAATAACTCACTTTGCCTATCAGAGTTTTAAAATACATAATTCATAATAATTCTTGTACAAATGGACAAATTATCTCTGAACTCGTCAGAACACAGATTGAGTTAACCAAAAAAAACTAAAGATGAAATTATAAAAATTTCTTTCTTTCTTTTTTTTTTTGGCTAAATTGCACTAGAATGCCACAGAGTTTTACTAAGTATGCACTTTAATACCTATTTTTTTTTTCTACATTTAAATGCCATATTGTTTCCAAGATCTGGCAATTATTTATCCTCTATTATTATTCTGTCTTAGCTATAAAGAATATTATCACAGATTAAAAAACTTAATATATTTAAATATTTTTCTCCTAATTATTTCAAATATTGTCCCTCGTTAAAAGTATCCTTTCTTTATTTATTGACAAAATGAAAAAGAAAGTAATTGTTACTATTATTTTCAAATTTGATAAATTTTAATGTGTATATATGCAGTATTCTCTTGTTATATCATGAATTGTGTTTGAATTGTGTTTGAAAGGGAGAAAAATGAAAAGTAAAGAAAAGTGTTTGCAGAGGTATGAAAACAAAAATGTCTAAATATATTAAATTTTTTCTTATGAGAATATTTTATAACGGATCTAGGAAAGAATTATGACATAGGAGAGTAAAACGTTAAATCTATTTTTATTTAAATAGAGGGAAAAAAAGCAAAATTAGTGAAACATTAAAGTAATTTTAAAACAATTTAGTCTTTTTATGAAAACAAATTCTGTGCATTTAATGAGTTCAGGTGACGCTTTTCAATCAACATGTCACTTCTTATTTATTGGTGGACAAATGAATCTTAAATGAGGGGTTCAATTGTTCAGACCCTCAGAATTTTGGAAGGACCATAATTTATCCCTGTTATGAAACAATGCCTGTTATGAAACAAGGGCGGCCGATCTTTACCGTTTAGTATTAATGATTTTACCATGCGACGACATAAGCGATGACGCAAATATGCATAGTGACTGCATAATAGTGACGTATAATACCTCAAATTTTTTCTATAAATAAGCCTTTCTTGATTCGTTACAATGTAGACGTCAGACATCAAAAAGAATTCTTATTTCTACTCTGTCTCTAAAATTCTCTGTTTGGGTATTATAATTTCTCGAGTTTTACAATAAGTTATTAGCACGATCGCTCTAATTCTGTCCCCAGCCTCTGCCTCCGTCAGCTCAGGGAAAAGTTCTATCACAAGTCTCTACTTCCATTAGCTTAAGATAAAAGTCTTGTCACGAGCTTCTACTTTGATTACTCAAGAAAAGTCCTATCACAAATCTCAGCCTCTATCTCTACTATCTCAAGGTAAAAATGGCAAGTTATTCTACTTATAATACTAGTATAACATCACTATAATAATGAAATGAGGTTCTGCCACCTATTTATAGTAATGTAATGTGATTACAAAAAATTAGATTATTATACTAATTATATTTATATAACACCACTACTATATTTGAAAGGAGGCATTGCCACCTATTTATAGAAAAGTGATGTGATTATAACAAGTTAATAATATTTCTTATTATTATCTTTACTAACCTCTCAATTGATGCTTGCATGGAATAAGCCCAAGCTACCAATATTGTATACTTTATTACTCTGCTATTTATATCTGTATAAACACTCACTGAAAGGTCTAGGAGTAGCGTAGTGTGCCAATATTTATTTCAATATTTATTGCTTTATTAATTATTCTGCAATACACCCACCAAATAGAGTGGCGTGCCTATAATATAGCTCATAAATATACTGAATACAATGTATTGATTTTATCATCTTCTTTATTATAATATTTAATTAAACTAAATCCAAATTGCTTTTTCTCTTTCCTCCAACGGCTATAAACGATTATAAACGGCTAGTTTTTACTCTATAAATTGGTGAATTCTAAACCACATAAATCACTTCTCAATCTCTCTTTATTCTCAAGTTTTTTTCATCATCTCCACAAGCTTATTAGTCAAAATTTTCGCAAGATGCTTAGCCTATTTTTGAAATTTATTTTTGCCGTCGTCATCAATAATATTTTAATCCTTTTTATTGTAGATATGTACCCAAGTGATTTTCACCTGAACCTTTTAATTTTAATGTTCGTCTTCCCTCTTTTGTTTGTCGTTATTATGATTGAAATGTAAGTTTTACTATTTTGTTGTGAAGTAAAATATTATAATCCTAATTATTTTTGTATTTTGTTATACTTATCACCATGTCAAATTTTATAAAGTTTGAGTTCATTCCACTTGATATCACGGGAAAGAATTATATGTCGTGGGTTATTAATATAGAAATGCATCTCGAGTCAATGGGTCTCACTGAAATCATTAAAGAGATAAACTCTACATCGTCGCAAGAAAAGGCAAAAGCGACGATCTTTATTCGCAGACATCTTGATGAATATTTAAAATGTGAATATCTCACAGTAAGAAATCCAAGTGTCTCGTGAGGAAATCTCAAAGAAAGATTTGATCATCAAAAGGAAGTTGTGCTCCCTGCCACGCGTGATGAATGGAATGCTTTGCGCTCCAAGACTTCAAAAAAGTTAGCGATTATAACTCAGCAATATTCAGAATAGTATCCCAATTGAAATTCTGTGGAGTGGATATCACAGATGAAGAAATGCTAGAGAGAACGTACTCCACATTTCATGCATCTAATATAACACTGCAACAACAATATAGGTTGTGTGATTTTAAGAAATATACTGAACTAATTTCATCTCTTTTGTGGCATAGAAGAATAATGAACTTTTGATCAAAAATCATCAGTCTCGTCCTACTGGTTCAGGAGCATTTTTAGAAGCAAATGCTGCATTTTCTAAAAATTATAGACGAGGACATAATCATGGTCGTGGCCGTAGACGTGGTCGTGGTCGTGACCGTGGACGCGGACGCGGTCGAAGTGATTTTTATAACCCTTCACAAAACAATGAATCCACAAGAAACATCATGTAGAAAAGCATGATAAAGAAAAAGATGTTCGTGAAAGTTCTCTTCAGAATTTTGAAGATTCCTGTTATAAATGTGACTCCAAAGGGCATTGGTCTCAAGTGTGTCAAATGCCGGAGCACCTTTGTAAGCTTTATAATGCATCCTTAGAAGGAAAAAAGGAAGTGAATTTCACTGAACATGATGATCCTATGGATGATTCAACTTATCTTGATGCTACAAATTTTACTGATGATTTTGTTGATCTTTCAACCCATCGTGATTTTATGGATACTGGTGATAATTAGATATATGATTGTATTACTATGTTTTGTTATTTGTATTGTCAAATTTATCTTTGAATGTAATGTTTCATTTATAATAATATGTTTTAAAATTTTATTCTCACCAAATGATTTATTTTGCATGAAGCTTGATATGAATTATTCTAATGATGAAGTCAAGTCCAAAACCGGAGATATTTGCATACCGGATAATGGTACAACACACACTATTCTCAGACATAAATTTTTTCCATTGATATATTGAATAAAGGGAAAACTTACAAAAAAGAAGTCGAGGAGCAAAAGTACAAGTAATTTTTTAAAGAAAGAAAATTACTGGTAGATCTCCTCTGAGATTTTTCTGGAAAAATGTGCTAGTAGGAATCTGATCAGCGCGCGATCACTTTATCCCTTTGACGATGTAATCGATCAGATGATCGAACTGCCTCCTAATACGACTCCCTTCTCGCTTGGTTCGAAGAGTCGGAGAACAGAAGATCAGTCGAGCCCTTTTGTTAGGAATTCTGCTCTTTTTGAGTTAATTTTCCCTCTGTCCCTTCTTCTCTCTATATGTGTGTCCCTCCCCTGAATCAGCAAGGGACCTATTTACGGCAAATGTGGGGTGTAACCGTCCCCTTGAATTCAGCAAGGCTGAATCAGCCATTAGCTTCGCGCGGGTTTGCAAACGATCTTGCCGTGAAGCTCATGCGAGCTTCTGGCAAAGTTAGAGGGCTCGTGCGAACGTCCTCTTGCCGTTAGGGCTGAATTGTCTCCACTTAATGTGGGACGAAGTGGGCTGGTGTAACCGCCCACTTAAAGTGGCGTTAATCCTACTAAATTAGTGGGGTTCACCCATTAATCCCTCGTGGTATTTTGAAACGATCAATTTGATGACCAAGCAAAGCCCACTGCGGAGCTAGACCATGAGGAGCTAGCTCATAACTTCCGGCGAAGTTACCTTTAGAGCCTCGTGCGAAGCTAAGACTCAGCCCAGAGCGGAGCTATGACTCAGCTAAGGATAGAGCTCTTGGCGCGAAGCTCTTGGATCAGCCTCTGGCGGGGCTAAATGGGAAACTTCAGGCGAAGCTAATAGTTAGCTTCAAAGCGAGGCTATCAAGCTTAGGCGAAGTTTTTAGTCTCATGCGGAGCTAAAGCTTACCTTGGGGTTATGCCCAGGCTAATTATTGAGTTAACTTAGCGTCTTAGGCCTATTTAGGTCTCTTCAAAGGCAACTTTGGCTTACTATCTGCTTTACTGAATTAGTAATGTCCATGTTGCTGCCTCATTTCTGGTCATCAGCTTGTCTTCGACTTATCTTTTGTAGATGTCGATAAGTTAAACGTCGTTCAGACCGGTTGAAGATGAATGCGAGAATTTTGTCTTTTTCGAGTGTCAACAAGACCCCCTTCAAAGTTTTCATGAATCTGCAATGGAATGGTTCAGATTTCGAAGTACTTTAAACTGCTTTGATTGATGGTATGTGAATGTGAATGTCGCCTTGGTGGTTGAGTTTAACTTCACCTTTAGCCCTGCTTTCAGGTTGGAATAGGTTCGCCAAGGAATTGTAACAATCCGCTTCCATGTAGCTTCGCGCTTCTGGGTAGCTTCGCTTTTGGGCTTCCTGAAGTAGCTTTGCTTCAAACTGGGATGGAACATGAGCATTAGCCTCGCAGTCGCTGTGATGGAGCGACGTTCCGTTCCCGAGGCTAACCGTTTTTGCGAGTTACGAGAGAAATTGCTCCCTTTTTTAAGGTTTGAATAACTTTTCTTACATTTACAAGGGAGATTATTCCCTTTTTCGAAGTTCAAATAACTTCGTGTGTATTCCCGAGGGAGATTATTCCCTTTCTCAAGGTCAAGTATTTGAATGCTTTAACTTCGCCCGCGCTGTCAAGTTTGAAGTTATAGCGGCATAGTCAGGCCACGAGGCCTATAAATATGACTCTTATAGTCCTTCTCAGCGAAACATCCTCCTCTCTTTTTAGGAGGTTTGTTTATGACTCCTCCCCATTGCTCAAGCAAGGAGACTGAGGTCCTTGAAGTAGTGGGGACTCTCACTCTGGTTATTACCCAGTCAAGAATTGGTGAGTCTCGGCCATCCAATGACTTTTAGGGAGTTTATCTCTCTTAATTTTCTTAGCTTTACCAGCTATATTAGGGATTAGTCCCCTTGGTCTTCACATTTGGCTGACTTTCAGAGAAAGGTTTTAACCCTATTTTCAAGCTTCCCGACGAAGTTAGCATTCCTGCCTGATTAGGCAAAAGATCTTTCCACGCAGAGTTCTTGCCTTGATCTGTTAAATCTGCAATATAGGCGAAGTTTAGGACTTGGTCTCTTCAAGGTTGAGCCAGTCTTGCCACATAGGTGGGGTTAAGACTGCGCCCTTTCGAGCCAGTCTAACCTAGCCATATAGGCGAGGCTAGGACTTGATCCTTTTTGAGGCTTCTCCAGCCTAACTACCTTGAGCGGAGCTAAGATTTGGCTTATGCTAAGCTGGTCTAACGTTACCGTGCAAGCGAGGCTATCCTCTGTTTAGCTAGAATCCATCTTCAATACATAACAGGGTCGGATCTGGATTGCTCCGCCCGAAGAATAAAGCTTTGACTTAGCTTTTCATCCTTCCCCTTTTTTCTTTTATATTTTATGCTAATCTGTTTCCAGTTTGCATTGCAGTATACTGTGCTCCCCATTCTTTTGTCCTGATGAAGGAGAACAAAAACTTGCCCCTTGATTTTCAAGTTGAAGCTTTAATCATAAGCAGGAGGAACATACAGGAACAGCTGATGCGCGTTTCAAGAGAAAGCTGACAGTCATTTATCCGAGATGATCCACTTTGGAAGGGGCTGGTAGTCGCTTATCCGAGATGATCCACTTCGAGAAGAGGCTGGTAGTCGCTTATCCGAGATGATCCACTTCGAGAATGGGGGAATCACCAGTAAGGTCTTGGATCCTTCCTTTGCCAATATTGATTACGGAAGATCCAGCTTTCTGGTGGCAACCAATCTTTTGCCAATTTTGATCAAAGAATATCCAGCTCCTTGATGACAACCAATCTCTTGCCAATTTTCATTAAAGAAGATGCAGCTTCTTGATAGCAAAATCTGTCATTTAGCGAAGGATTACAGCCTTGTGCAGGAGGAAGACCTGTCCAGTTGGGATGGTTTATCACCCTGGAAGTAGATATGATAACTTGTTTGTATTTGGAGCAATAATTCTGTTGTATGAAAGACAATCTTAATATACCAATGTATCTTCCCTTTTGAATCAATAAAAATTTTACTTTTTGCTCGTCTACTTTGCTCCCCTTCTTTTCCCTTTGAATTTTGAAAGCAACTGGAATTGATTGGTTTAGGTGAGTCTTTTCCTTAGGAGGAAAGAAAAGTTCTTAGCGGAGCTAAGCCTTCAGCGAAGCTACAGACAGATTTCCAGTTAACTTAGGGTCGAGCTCCAGCGGAGCTAGCACGAAATTTTCGCGAAGCTAAAGATGAGCTCTGAGCGGAGCTAACGCTCAGTTTTTCAGCGAAGTCACTCGAGCGCTGCGCGAAGTCAACGCTGAACTTGCAGCGGAGTTAATCCTTAGCGGGGCTGAAGCAAGACTTCTCGGGGAAGGCGCTTAGGCACCGTTTCAAATTAATTTGAAATGGCCGCCTATGCTCCTTTTGAGGAGGCGAAGTTAAGACATTTTATGTCTATAAAAGCCCGATGGGCTGAAAGAGAGAATTAACTTCTCAACACTTCAAATTTTTAGAGAAACAATCTCTTTCACTTCCTTTTCCTTCGTTCAAATTTTTAAAACTTCTCAGTTCTTCCATGGCTCCCAAAAGACAAGCAAGAAAAGAGGCAGCGACCTCTGCTACAGAGGCGCCTTCTCCTCCTCCGGTCATCGAACGCCCCATTGCGGGTAAAGATTTTTCCCTTTTATTCAGAGATTTTCATCTCTTTTTGAAGCCATTTACCGGCTATTACATGGTGAATCCGGAGTGATTTACCATGATCCAGTGATCTCAGGGAGTCGTTCTCCCTTAATTCAACTTTGCCAAATTTTTAGGGGATTTTAATTCCCCTTAATTTTTCAGCTTAGAATTTAGAAACCAAAGGTTTCTTCTCTCAGCTTCTATGCGGAGCTAGCCCTTAGGGCGGTTCACATTCTGTCAAATAACAGGATGCGAAGCTAGCTCTAGAGACATAGCTGGGAAAAGGGCTTTAAAATCCTTTGAACAGTTTTAGGCACAAGTGCCTTTCCAGCGAAGTTAGCCCTTGGGGCTTTTATGCATTCTGTTCAGTGACAGAACGCGAAACTAAGCTTCCGGAGCGAAGCTAACACTTGGAGATTTTTCGCACTCTGCCTTCGTACAGAGTGCGAAGCTGAACTTCAGGGCGAAGCTAATGCTAGGCTAGCTTCGCTCGGAGAGCGAAGCTATACCCTAGCCATCTTCTTTTTGCTTTAACTTTCTTTTTTCTTCGGTTAATGAACTAATATAGTTTCTTCTTGTTTTTGCAGTGCACTATACCCCGGGTCCTTTGAACTGTCTCTTTGGAACAGCCAGGGGACTGGATGGTAATGTTAGCCTATAATTCCAGGGGCAGGCCTCATTATTCAGCGAGCGGAGCGCTCCTGGCCGGGATGCCCTTACCCACGCCAGAGATCAGCGTACCATGAGGAGCATCTTGACTACTGCTCCCGTTGAGGATTGTGACCGGAAAATTTATTGAAAGCCCAGCTTCATGATTGGGGACGCAGCGCCTGACACCGATCATCAACTGCTAGCTGGGGAAGGGTAGTGGATCTTCAATCTGGATGGCGAGAAGTATTATCTCCCGTCTAGCAAGCGTCATTTCCCGCTGTCTTTCTTTCAATGCGTGATGAGGGCTCGGAAGATGAAGTGGCAAGTGACTTGGACCACTAACTCCGTTCATGTGGGTAAATTGATAGCTATGTCTCCAGATTATACAAGAGCAGGTCCTCCTCGCTGCATATTGGGTCTTCACCCTGGGAACGTTCTCCAAGACATCCCGGTGGAAGTAAAAATCCCGCTATGGCTCAAACATTTGGAAATCAGTTCTTCAAAGTTCATGGCAATTATCCAGCAACTGATTTTAGGACCTCAGGCTAGATTCATCCCCCCAAGGCCTGGTGGAGGGACTTGACCCTATACGTCTTGGCCCATTTTTAAGAGAATTTGGAGAGGCTGGGACTCCTCGAGGCTGTCAGGGCAACCTGTTACGGCATTCAGATGAGCGTAGCGAACTTCTACGCCATCTTCGAGTTATACTGTCCAGCTACGGGGACTTTCTTTACCCCTGTAGGTGAAGTGGGCATAGCTTTGCATGAGATGTGGGAAGTCTCTGCTCTGCGGATCTCTCCCTTATGAAGAATACTTCCCATACGAGGCATAATTGGCACTTCTGGAGAAGCATGAGCCCGCCCTATTCGAGACTTACCAGGAATTGATGTGCCATTTTTACATCTTCTCGAGTATGCACGGGAGTCACAAGGGAGCTTCGAGTAGCTTGAAGAGCTGGGGGAATTATTTGTTCCCCAACCTGAAAGATGCTCCTAAAGCGGCTCACTGCGGGGTTATAGACGAGGACATTTTTGAGGATGCAAGAACATTCCCAGGGAGATATGATCTTGAAAGAAGATGATGGTATTTATGAGAAATGTGATATTCTAAGGAGTTTTCATCATCAGCTCGTCGACTGATGTCCTGGAAGGCACTTTGCCGGTTTTTATCGGTTTGGTTGAAGAGATGTGTGGTGCCATCTCCTTCTAGTAACGTCATTCTTCCGACTGTCTTATTGCCGGTCGTTCGTCTTGTCCATGGTTGCTCCCTTGGACTTCTCTCGGCAATGGTGTGTTGTATTCAGCGGGGCCTTCGTGCATTGACGGAGGCTTTCTGTAGGCCACCAATGATGAAAGGGGAAAATGCACTATCTTGCCCCGTGACGGACCAAACCCCGAGATCGGCTTGCCATACACCTATTTGATGGCATGGTTCTCTCTTCACTGCCCAGCTATTATCTAAGCTGGTGAAGAGCCTCCAGAAGGTGTTCGAATGGCGCTTCTCCATCGCTTTGAGGGATCTTCATGCTTACGGACTTATGTGGTCGCGGTTCGCAAGCTGCTATGTCGGTACAACATTTACAGTCTTTTCCAGTGCTTTCCCTACGTTCGCGATGCGGGCTATGGCGAAGAATTGAAGGATGTAGGGGATGGAAAGATGTCGCTGAGCCGGGAGATCTTTGAATGGCAGGTTAGCATCCGGCCATCTCATCTGGTGTGCAGGAGCGGGGATACCTGCTATTTAGAGCCTTATGTCCCGAATCGATTTGCTCGTCAGTTCGGGTATGACCAACTTTATGTTGATAATCTGAACACCAACCTGGCCTTTATGGGGAGCCTCATTGACGGTGCTCGTGCCTGGCGGTTCTTCATCGCTGGCTGCACTGAGGCATGATTGTGCATGTCATTGAGGACCCCGAACCTTCTGACGACTTTGGGGTTCTATCAGTGGTATAGGACTTTATTTGGACACATATATTGCATAAATATTATTACATTCCTACATATATTCTGTAATGAATATTGCAAATAACTTGTCTTAATGTCCTAATTTATGCAGGGTATGATAGGGAGAAGATAATCATAAAATTTATCCAATTAAATTCAAAAGTTCAAAAGAAAGGGGATCGATTCAAATCCAAAGGTTCTAGAAGCTATCTTATCTGAAAACTGGATATATCAGATAAGATAATATCATCTCATTTCAAAGAAAAAAATGGATAGATAAGTGAATATCTTATCAATTCTAGAAGATAAACTGAAAATCAAAGAGGATAAATGGATAGAGAGAAGATCAACGGATGAGATGAAGCAATTTAAATTTGGATTCAGGCTGGATACAGTTTAGCATTTTAATCATAATTTTCACTACCGAAGGTCAAATCTGATGATTCAAGATGCTACAGAAAGAAGACGGTTACAATTTTTCTGTTGATCACTCGTTCCAATTCTATCAGTTGATAAGTGATATTCAGCAATCAACACGCCAACAGCCTGCAGATCAGAATTGAATTTCTGGATAAATCAAATCAAGTTTGGAGATAAGAGAAGAATTCAAATTCAGAAATATCCAACTCTTCCTATCTTCATACACATTCTATCCCTCTAGTTTTCTCCTATAAATACCCTCATACCTTGAAGGCAGAGCAGGACCATCCCAGAGAGAGCTTTAGTTTAGGTTTTTCTTTTCTTCTTCAATGTAATTTTTATTTTTTATTTTATTTTTAGGCTAGAGAGAGTTACATGATCAAAAGAGAGGAAGAGTTATTGTAGAGTGACACTATTATAATCTTTTCTTCAAGAAGCTTATATTGAAGGTGACAATCAATGGAGGTTTCCCACTTTTCTTCATTGTGCTCGATCTCGTCGAAGCCCTGCTTTCTTTATTCTTTTCTATTTGCTTTGCTTTACTTCATGCTGAGGTAAGTCTTTGTTATGGTTCAACAGTAGAGGTAAATATTTATCTTTTATTTCTTTTTTCTTTTTTATTTTTGCATCAACACTTTTTTTTATATCATTTTGGTTCCTTTTCTTTTATAGATAAAACAACAACGATACCACCATCTCTTCTTCTACTATCTTATTCTTAACTTAACTTAACATTTTTTTCCTTTTTATAAACTGAGAAGATAAGTATTAACTAGTTTTGGTAAATTAAAAGAAGAAACTTACATAACGCTTTCATCGTTGTCCCTCCCTATGGATCATGACCCGTTAGCCTTAGGCTACATGGTAGAATTGAGAACCTAGCATTGTTCTAAATTTCTATATGTTTTTGTGCAGGTTTGGCTCGATCAGACTTCAAACTCCACGCCAACCGGATTTTCTATTAACTCTTTTGGCGTGAAATTAATCTCTCAGCGGTTGAAGCGGAAAGTCACCGAGAAGGGTGAGGGCAGAAGGGTCCAGGTGCCAGGCCTTCCAGAGTTCGTCGCCACTGCTGATAGTGAGGCTTATGACGCGAAAAGTCCCCACTTTAAAGGAGACGCAGGTGCTGAGGTTCCCCAGATGCTCCTGGTGGGGTAGGCAATGCTCCTGGTGGGGTAGGCACAGCCCCTATGAAAGATGTGGAGGTGGAAGAGGTGGAGGAAGAAGATCCTGACGACCACTTCAAACGAAAGTGGCAAGGTGGGTCCCGCAGGAAGAGGGTAGTGAAGTAGCCTCGTCGCTACACTCTCACTGTTATTGCAGAGAGTGAATCAGTTGCAGCACCTCCTCCTCCTACTCCGTTAGTTATTAAACTATCGGCGCAAAAGCAGGCGACTGATAAAGTTGTTCCCGGCCTGGGTAAGACCAGTTCCATTCAATTTTTTTTGACACGTTCATATATATCTTGTACAGCTCACTTGTTTACCCCATGATTCAGGAATCGAGAGTGCAAGAGAACCAGGAGCCGAGACTGTAGGAGAACAGGGGGATTATTATGATCCCTTGTTTACATATATGGAAGGTGACGAGGCTAGCTACTTTGTCGTCTCAGAAGATTCTGGAGGTGACGCGGCTGACGTCGGTCCTTCGGGTGTTGGTACCTCGAAAGGGAGTCCATGGCCTCCAGCTTTATAGGATGGACCACAGAGGCTTCAACGAGCGAAGGTGAGCCGTACGTCCCTCCTTCATCCGCTAAAAACTTCTTTATGGAGCCTGGCGGGATTAGCGCTGCCATCGAAGAAATCCAGAGAGAGACTGTGGCTGAGGCAATTGAGGCGGTATCGCCTTCCCGTAATACTTTGATCTTTTGTAAGCAATTCTCTCCTGATATTCATTATGCCTTATTTCAACAAAGTCTTACCACAGGTGTTCCGCCTTTGGGTGCATCAACTTCAAAGGGACCAGCTGATCTTTCCGGAGGAATCAGGGGTGAGGCAAGTACTTCAGCCGTAACAGACGCTGCCGAGTTGGATGTCTTGTATCATGACCTGCCCTCTTATCGGCCTGAGCTGACTGATAGAGTTAAAGAGGCTGAGACAGTTGCTACAGAACCAATCTCACTCCCAGCCGCATCGGTAGGTGAGATGCCAGTGGTTTCTTTGATGCTGCTTATCCTGACAACCACTAGGCTGAAGGTAATTGCCAGCCCTGTGTCTCTGACACTGGTTGTTGAGCCAGTTCTTCCTGAAATAGTCACCAGCCCTACTTCCATCGTGGCTAGTGTACTTGTTTCAATGAGGACCCCTCCAAGATCACCGGTGATCCCTCGTCTTTCTCTAGCCAGTGCTTCTGCCATCTCATCTACGGTTATGTTGGTGAAGCCAATGGAAGCTTTGTCTTCAGGGGCCACTCGTTCACCGGGAGTAGTTGAAGCCGAGAAAGAATTTATGGCTGAGATAGTTGACAGTTTCTACAAGGGCTTGAAGCGATCTGTTGCTTTGGTCTTGAAGGGCTCGACTACCTCATTTTCTACTTTGAAGGTGGTCCTCTCCTGAAATATTGAAAACATTCGAGACTTTAGAGGAGACGACCAGGCCGCTGAATAACTAGGTAGCCAGTACTACCTTGGTTCCCCTTGGTGGAACCTATAACTCGGTATACTATAATAAGTCCTTCCAAATACACGACATATATTATCAGACAATTACCCATTTTCCCCGGGTTATGATATCTTTTATTAACAAGCAACAATACGAATTATTATTAAAAGTAACCAATATCTCCAACAACTGATGATGTCAATACTAGATGATATCTAACAACTGAATAACTGGCAATTAATAACTGAAATCTGAATGAATACTAGAGATATACAGTCACTAAAATAACGGTATAACTAAAACTGGTAACTGATACAGATCTCTGATAACTACTATAAACTCTGAAGTACGAGATCACTGATAAATAGTCTCAACTGATAAACTGATAACTATCGTCAAACTCTGAAAATATATATAATCACTGATATCCGTAAAATCACTAACCACAATAGTATTATCAATAACTGAAATCATTCAATAACTGCCATAAACTCTGAAGATATACCACTATCACTGGTATCAAATAAATCTTTATCTCAATTACTCTATCTCTATAATCGAATAACAATAATAAGTAGGAATAAATCACGAAGCACTGAATATCCTCGAGCTCAGCTAAATCAATAGATATTAAGGTCACAAATAAAAATGGAACATTCTCAAGTGACGTGAAACACAGAATGTTCTACATCTGATACTCAATATCAATAAGCTGATTCATAATCAACTTATAGTATTCATTGAAACTAAGGGTAAGATATTCACTCGTCTGATCGCAATCCAACAAAATCGGTCACATCTAGATACTGATCAATATCCAAATGAATTCCTGATTGAATTATCACCAAATAAAGGAATAACAAGTCTGATAATTAATCAAATAAAATATAAATCTTTACCCACAATCACGAACCAATCCAACTCAAGATCAATCTAGTATACAGTCAAACATTCATCTTAACAAGATCCAAACTGAAATGATCATTGACTAGACATGAAATGATATAAAACAACTAACATCTTGGTAAATCAGTACCGAGTCCGTATACATTTTAACATCATGACTATTTCTAATCAATTATCTGATAAAATACTCCACATAAAATATATCATTTATTCTCAAATATGAACTAGGCCAGCTAACTAGTGGATAAAAATGAGTGACAGTCCAAGATATATCACTATTAGGCCTAAGCAAATAGCGTCGAACAACTAACACATGAAATGACGCTGACAAACTCTTATATCAATTAAATAAATAAGGTGAACACTTACTGATGTCTCATGAAATAATACAGGTAATCATACTGGTAAAATATACCAATCGTTCACATGAAATGATACGAGCAACATAAAAATGCCTACCGACAACAGTAAATAAGGAAATAATATAAGAACAAATACTCACATGAAATGACACAGTTTTGGATCTGAATCATCGCTTGGTCTTCACTGCACGAACCAATATGAACCTCCGAATCATCTCATAAGTCAGTCTTCAAATTGCCTGGCTATCGGGTCTATAACGGATACAAATTCAAGTCTCCCGTTACTGAGCTCAGATTGCAGGAACGAGTCCGTAATCTCTATATCACGCAACCAAACACATGAACTCAAACGAATACAAATATACACATGTACGGGTATACACCCGTACACATATACACACTACATATATACACATATACAACTCACACCCACATACAGGTATACACACGCATACACATACATACACTTACATACATACAAACATACTTATATACTTACACACACACACACACACACACACATATATTCACTCACATTAACACAAACATAAATGCATACAACACTCATGCACTCATCCATGCAAGTTTGCACCCAAACACCCAAATAACACACATACACACAGTCTTATACCAACGCACATAATTACACATAAATATGCGCGCGCATACACACACACACACTTATAAACATAAATACAACTCACATGTATTAACACACACACACACAGAGAGAGAACCTGGGAGAGAGAGGGAGAACTATGACCATGAGTGTGCATGCTCCGAGGTGCTCGTGGTCTCACCGGAGAGGATGGCGGAGGCCGAAGGAGAAGGCGGGGAGGGTCAGGGAGTCGCAGGCTGCCGGAGAGCTAGGTTGCAGCGTTGATACTGGGTTGTAATCTCGGCTGTGGGTGGAGCAATTGGGGAAGCCATGGTTGCGGTAGTTGGCTGGCCTAGGGTGGTGGATGGTCACAGCATGAAGAGGGTGGTGGATGTCGGAGAGGTTGCGGAGCTCGACCTTGGGGCTTCGGGGGTGTGCTGCCGCAAGGGGCTGTGCAGGAGGTAGCTCAGCCTGGTAGGGAAGGGAGTGTTGCGTGAGGCCATGGAGAGAGGGCAGGCTCCGGTGGCTTGCGCAGGGAGATTGTGGAGGTTACGCAGGAGGGTGGTCACGACCGGGTGTGGAGGAGGGAGAAGGTACAGGATGGGTGAGGAGAGAAGAAGAATAATTAGGGACTAGTTTTAGGTTTAGGGTTTAGGATTATATATAGGGTTATATTTGGTTTGGGTTTGTGGGTTTGAAGGTTTTAGATAATGGGTTTTCATAATTGGTTTGGGAATAATGGGTTAATGGGTGTGGGTAATGGATTAGGATTAATAGGTAATGGGCATGGGCTGCCAATGGCTATGGAGAAGAAAAAACAATAATAATATACCAATAACAATACATATTAATAATATTATCAATAATAATAATAATTAATAATAATAGTAATAAATAATAATAATCACAACGAAATATTGGTAACAACTACTAATAACAGTCACCAACAATAATAATAGAATTTATAGCTCAATAGTTATGAAAACTCACAAAATAATAATAATAATAACAATAATAATTAACAATAATCATAATAATGATAACAACAGCAATATTAATAATAGTAATTAATAAAGACAACAAAAACAATATTAATAATATTAATAATAATAACTCTAATAATAATAAAATAATCAGTAAATCAAAATAAATACTTTAGAAAAATAAAAATACAGTATTACTAACTAGGAATATTACATGAAGAGAAGACCATATACTCTCAATTAGGATGTGATCGTTTATTTATGGAGGAAAATACATGTTCTAATAAGATTAGGAGAATATATAATGTCCTACTTGAAGTAAGATAAATCAAAATAAAGAAAATAAAAATCTTATTTCTACTATAACATAAAATCATATTTCGACTCTAGTAAATGGAACATACTTTTGCTTTCTCTCAATAATGTATTCTTGTACATACAGTTTCTTAATATATATATATATATATATATATATATATATATATGGCTATCTGTACCTCAGCCTGCAGGCTGAGAGAGTTTCTCAGCCTGCGGAACGTGGCTGAATATAGGCCACACATCGGTCGCAGAGTGTGGGGGCCAAAAAGAAATCAAAAAATCCCGCCTAAACAATCGTGAATCAAAATGACAAAAATACCCCTTTTAAATGACGACTGCGACTTCTAGCATTGAAAAGTAAAAAAACATTCCATGGTCGCAGACTTAATACAGAATAAAGAATACCAGACAAAAAATGCTATCGTATAGCAATGCGACCTCCTTCGGTACTGCGACCAAATTCGCAATCTTCTTTCTCATGCCTTATGTAAAAGAAGTAATTAATATTATATCTACCGTGATACAACACCAGTCTAGAAAAAAAGAGATGCACTAATGTTAATCTCGAGAAAGGAAAGATGTGCACCATACGTAATCTAAAGATATAGGCAAACAATTCTATAAAAAGTTAATTTGTACTTCGGATTCTCCCGCAATAAATCTTCAATTAAATAAATTTTTTTTTTATCACTTCTTACCATACTCAACCATCACCTCTAACAATTATTATTACTATTCATGTTCTTCCACAATATTCACCTTTATATAATGCTTGTTACTAGTATATTATCTCATACCTAAAAACTATATTTTTGCTCTTCCTTTTCAATTTGATTTCAAAAACTTCCAAAAAAAAATTCATTCTTGAATCATGTCTTCCCCCTCTTCTTCCTCTGAACACTTAGATTTTAACTTCAATCGTTCCCCCACCGGTCGTTTGTCTTCAGGATATTCTAGTGAATCTGATACCAGTCTGGACTTCACTCCTTTTGACTATCTCACTACATCAAATAATGTATTAACTGATCCTCCTATTCATGATGATAATGAAGTTTTCATGTGGGTTAGTGAAGAAGACATTATTCCTCTGCCACTTGACGGAGACATGCTTGATGAAAGCATGTCCTCTGATGCTGTAGGCTCGCTTCCTAGCAACGGGTCAGACGAAGAGCTAATAGAGACGATCCATTCTGGGAGTTCATCGGTGAAACAAAAAAACCTCAAAAACAGCAAGATGATGAGGAAATAAGTGATGAAGAGGAAGAGCAGAAGAATGAAGACGATGAATCTACTTATGATGGTGATAATGACGAGGATTAGGATTTCCTGATCTTCTGATATTCAATTATATTTTGTCTCTTTTAAAAGCTTTTAATTCTATTTTTTTTGTAAGGTCTCTTTCTCACTATATTAACTTATAAGCTCTTTTAATTACATATCCAAACTGCGACTGCTGCTCTTAAACACTGCGATCAGAGTCGCAATCCTACTACGGATGCAATTTATGGTCACAGTTAATCATTTCTCAGTTCCCAATGCGACTTTGGTCGCAATAATGTACTGTTTTGGAGTTCAAAGTAATTTAAAGTTATAGTGTATTAACTTTTAACTGTTTTGGATAACTGAACAGTCACCTAGGAAGTATACAATTTTTGGAAAAGATAGAAAATATATTTTGAGAGATATTCACGTGGTCCGAGAGCTTAAACCTTTTGGAATTCCGGGATTAAAAATATATAAAGGGTCATGAGCAAAGGATTAAAAACATACTAAGTTATTTTTGCTCAAACTCGTTACTCTCACTGTTCGGAAAATACATTCAAAAAATGTCTTCACCATCACCATCGTCTTCACCGGAAAGAAGCCAATACATTCAAACAATGTCTTCACCATCACCACCGTCTTCACCGGAAAGAAGCCAATCATCAAATGATGATTTTATGTTTAGTTCTGAAACAATGTCTCGCTACAGGTTAGAATCTGAGCTTGATACAGACGACCCTTTCTGGGAGTTCATTGATGAACCAAAACACAAACATGAAGAGGAAGAAAAGCGACGATGAGACTGTACCTGAAGAGGAGGAAGAGACAGAAGACGAAAGCATGACTCTTGACGACGAATCTGATTACGATGGTGATGACGACGATTAGAAGTTAAAAAAATTGTATTTTGTTTTTTCTTTTTAAATATATATAAATCTGTTTTCTAAAATTAATTGTGTGAATTACATTTTTACTACTATGTATTGGTTGAAATACTGCGACCATGGACGCAGACTTAATAAATACACTGCGACCTTGGTCGCAGTTGGTGGACTTTAGTCTTAATCAACAACAACACTGCTACCTTGGTCGCAGTTTCTGACCGTAGTCTTAATAAAATAAACTGCGACGGGGCTGTTTGGATTCAAGAATCCGAGTGAAGTGAGGAAGTGGGGAAGTATAATTGCTCATTTCCCTATCTATCAAACACCGGAAAAGGAAAATAAGAAAACCCCCTTTCCCTTTTTCATCTCTCTTTTACACAACTATTTTCTCACTTCCAGAGTGCTACAGTTAATTTTGTGGTCATGTAAATCTCATTTATAATAAGTTATAGCATAAAACAGTTAATTTTTGGTCATGTAAATCTCACTTGCATTCTAATTACAATCTATTTTTTATTTTCTTAATTAATTTTTATTTTAATATTATTTTGCGGTCAACTTTGTGGTCAACTTTTCCATTTCCACTTTTCATTACCATCCAAACACCGGAAACGACAAAACATTTTCCAAACCACACTTCCCAACAACCATCCAAACACCAGAAAACTTACTACTCATTTCCCTTTTTCTTAAAGGAAATAAATCTTACTTCCTACTTCCTCACTTCACACCAATTCCTTAAATCCAAACAGACCGACCTTGATCACAGTTGTTGGTGTTTAGTCTTAATAAATACACAGCAACCTTGGTCGCAGTTGCTGGTCTTTACTCTTACTCCAAAACAGTACATCACTGCGACCTTGGTCGCAGTTGGTGGTCTTTATAAATAATCAACAACAACACTGCGACCTTGGTCGCAGTTGATGGCCGCAGTCTTAAAAAAATAATCTGCAATCTTGGTCGCAGTTACTGGTCTTTAGTCTTAATCAACAACAACACTGCGACGAGGTGACACGTCACTGCAGCAGTTGCTTAGTCGCAGTTTTTGGTCGCAATGTCGCCCCTGGTCGCAGTTCTTTCTGTTTGCACTGATAGTCTTATGCGACCTTGGTCGCAGTGTCGTCTCTGGTCCAAGTTGTTTTGTTTGCAATGCATGA
Source organism: Agave tequilana (assembly GCA_038442645.1). NCBI lineage: Eukaryota > Viridiplantae > Streptophyta > Magnoliopsida > Asparagales > Asparagaceae > Agave > Agave tequilana. The sequence goes on from JAVJIF010001195.1 coordinate 76,471, forward strand.
CTGCGACCAAAGTCGTAGTTTATTAAAAAAACAAATATGCTTTTTATTATGTCCACGCATTTATCTCCAGGCATGTGAAAATGATACAAAACGATCTCTTATACAATAAGATTGAGTGTTACAATATAGCAGTACAAAGAAAACTAAACATCAAAAAGAGCCATTGTTGACTAAGAGCAGTGGTGTTATTGAGGTCTTTTTATTTATGTCCAGGCATTTATCTCCAGGCATGTGAAAATGATACAAAAACGCTCTCTTATACAATAAGATTGAGTGTTACAATATAGCAGTACAAAGAAGATTAAACATCAAAAGAGCCCTTGTTGAATAAGAGCAGTGGTGTTATTGAGGTCCCCGTGTATTAAAAACTGTGGACGTCGAGGACCATGACTTCTTCCCTTGTGGACGAACATCGATCAAGTTCACCGGCCAAATATACTCCCAGAGGCCCAGCGAAACTGAAAAGGACAATCAAGCTCTGGGTCATCTTCGTGAGCTGTTAAAGGGAGAGTGTGAGCCTATTTATAGCCAGCCCATAATAACCATAATTAATGGTTCATTAATCAGAACCGTCGGCCTTAATGGTCTCAATGAAGAGCCGACGCGTGGACAACAGCTTCGGGAAACAACGAAAGGTGCGGGTTCGTCAACGTAGACTTGACGTTAAAAAGATCTCATAAAATCTTTATGACAGGTCGCGTCTCACGGAGTGACTCCAAGTCGCATCAGACAACAGACAACTTTTCATTTTTCATTTGTATTCAAAAAAATGACTTAATCTAAAACAACACTTAATAAAACAACAACACGGCGACCTTGGTCGCAGTTGCTGGCGGCAGTCTTAAACCAAAACAGCAGTGTCGACCTTGGTCGCTATGCATGTTAATCTAAAGGAAAACACTTACTTAACGTACTGCGACCAAAGTCGCAGTCCATGTAATGCAACCTTAGATTGCATTTGCTGGCCATCTTTATCAATAACAACACTGCGACCTTGTCGCATTTAACCATGTACACTGCGACCAAAGTCTTTGACTAAGGTCGCAGTTTAAATGTACAATGCGACCAAAGACTCTGACTACATTATATACAAAAAAAAATAAACTATAAAGTAGAATTTTATCGCAGGCTGAAAATATTGATCTGAAAAGATTTTATATTTTCAAAAAAAAATTTATCCCAGGCTGAAAAGGAGAAACTAGATCTTTCAAAAAAGAGGTAAAGAAATAAGGCGAAAAGTAATTTATATCCTATAAAGAGCGGCAAAATAAAAGGGGGGAAAAATAATAATAAACAATAAGGAAAAGTTATCATAAGGGGTATTTGGTAATTTAACTTCTCCCTAAAAGCGGGCCGCAAGTCAGTGAGGTGACAAATCGAGCCACGTCACCGCAGGCTGAGAGAGTACTCTCAGCCCGCGGGCTGATATACATTTCTCTCTCTCTCTCTCTCTCTCTCTCTCTCTCTCTATATATATATATATATATATATATATATATATAATATATATATATATATATATATATATATATATATTGAATCTTGAGCTCCACGTACGTCCCAAAAGAAACCAAGAGCGAAGTGCTCACTCCCTCTGTAATTTACCACCGTGAATGTACGTATATTTTCTTGTACTAGACAACAATACATCAAATAGACGTACAAAAGTCACCTTTTTTCCTTCCTTTTTCTCTTTCGTCGTTGCTACCAAGGGTAGGTATCTGCCATCGCTTGTGTTTGGTTGTATGTAGATGGGAGATGTGATGCATTTTCAACAGTAACAAGACATGAACATGCGTAAACAAATTACTTCATTTTGTCTTTCTTTAGTAACTACGGAGAGTATATAATTTATTGATTTTTAATGTTTCTTTTTATTGCGAGGTAGTTTATTGAGATCAAATTCAATTAGAAATTATAGATAATAAGTGGAAATAGAGAAAATATTGTTGGGCTTCAATATATTCTTTGCATGAGTGTGATTTTCTAACTACATCAACTAATCATTTAACAAAAACTGATTAATTAAAATTAATTTTAATTTTTTAAATTACAAAAGTGCCATTCATTAAAGTTTTTGTGAATGACTGATGTTCCACGAAAGGAAGCTTGAAGCCCAACTACTTTGAAAAGTAGTATCTTCATTATACGAACCATCCGTTTCTATTTCTCAATAAATGCAGAAGCCACTTGATGTACGTTTATGTGGGTGCTAAAACTACATAATCCTAATTTTTTAAATTAATAAACTTAAATCATAAACATGCAAAATTGTGATGTAATAAATTCTATAGGAATAAGGAAATAGCAATAGAAAGAAACCTGGCATCTGGAAACCAATCACGCAAATACTATCCTACGAGACAATAGACTCGCCCTATCGCTCGCGCGTTGACGCGGTCGTCGTCCACTAGCGGTAAAAGCCCTCGCAACGGACCAACACCCAACTCGAGTGTGAGTCTGAGTTTTTACTCAGATGAAAATCGGTTGCCCAGAAAAAGCAATGCAAAACCAGAGAGTTGAGAGAGAGACTAAGAATAAAGATTCTCCGTTTACAGGTAGAGTGCTAGCAGAGAGTCTCTAAAAGGGGGAGAAGAGAGTAGCAATGTTGTGTTTCTACTTTTGAACTGGGGTTTCATGTATAGGCAGCATAGACCCCAATTCAATAACACGATCTCGTGGCTGCGGTAGTCCACCAACACAATCAAGTGATCTATGATAACGGGTAAGTGGTTGCGCGCAATCCGCGGATTTTGAGATCTAAAAAACAGTCAGAAGAAATTGGTCAAATGACTCAGTCAAAAACAAAATAAAAGAATAAAAAACAAAACTGGGGTTGGGCTCGCACACATGCACGTGCCACGCGGATGAGGACACAGTGCGACGGCGGGCGCGCGCGCATGTGGTCAACCCGTCTTATAGTGAATAACTTATAACAATTAGATAAGAAAGGTTTAGTATATAAACCACTTACCTTCTCATATCCTATCCCATGTGAGACTAAATGAATAAGTGAGTATTAAAAGAAAAATCAAGCTTTTTCTTAGTTGGGTTCAGTCAACCCAACAGTCCTTTAAAACCTTGAATTTTAGGGAAAACAAAAAAAATCAATGAGTTAAACAAAACATAAAACATAAGATGTAAATAAAGGTTGGGCAACCACATACTCTGGATTCGAGATAGGTGGCTTGTGACTTTTAATCTGCCCTTAGTGAATTTCATCGCAATCTAAGAGACATAGTGGGTAAGCCTTAACTAGGTCTCTTTACTAGAAATTAACAAATATACATAGTACTTTATCATCTTTTGAGCGAGTGAGTTGAGCGTAATGGTCATGCTCATAATAACCAACTCATGAGAGTTTTTAGGGATCAGCCCTACCCCCCAACGACGGCCGTCACAGTTCCTCTCACGTAGGTCAGTCCTTCAAGGATACTACAGCTGAATATTATACCCTTCATAATTCATGTGTTAGACTTATTAAGAGTTTAAACTCAACCTAAACTGTTGTATCATAAGAGCATCATCGTTATAGAAAGGGGTAGTAGCTACGCATGCTATAAATATGATATAATATATTCGAGTCGATGATCCACACGAGTGTCACCAGTACAGCTTTGTTTTTCACATTGAACCTTTTTCATAAGAATAACTCGCCAATCAAGAAGTTTGGGTTTCCATGTCAGTGAGTTCCTCTTTGGGCTTCTCTCAATGTATTTAGGACAACACACCTAGAAAGATCCTTTGTCAATGGGTCAGTAACATTCTTTTCTGATTTTACAAAGTCAAGAATCACAATTTTACAATTAGGCGCTCAATTGACTTAAGTCTGATCTGAATGTGCTTGTTTAATTTCAAATTAATTAACTTACTTCAGTAACTCAATGATGACTCTGAAATCAGTGATCAGTATGGATTGAGATAGGAGGAACAAGTCTAGACACAATAGGAAATTCAGAGATTAGATCTCTTTAACCATTTAGCTTCTGAACAAGTAGTATTCAGAGCAATAAGTTTAGCCTCCATGGTGCTCCTAATAATCATTGTTTATTTGTAGGATTTTCAAGATACAGTTGCACCACCAAGTATAAATATAAATCTAGTAGTTGACTTTGAAATACACCTAGAGGGGGGTGAATAGGTGTGATTGCTAATCTAATGATCTTTTTAAAACTTAGTATGATGAATGATGCAACGATCTCTCAAAACAAGACTAAGAGCCGAATACCCCGTGAGAGGTTCTGAACTCCTTCCTCCCAATTCCCCTTTAAATGGGTTAGAGGTGCGCAATGCAACCTTATTGTATGAGATAATGATCGATCAAGGCAAGATATGATGGATGAATGGTGAGATGCACACAAGTATTACAAGCTTGAAATAAAAGCACAAATAAAGAAACAAGATCACAAGCAAGTAATTGAAAGCAATAAAGTGCAAGAGAATTTAAAAACAAAATTGACACAAGGCAATCGCAAACACAAGAAGTTTGTTTCGAGGTTCGAGCCACCGCTCTACTCCCCGCCTTCACCTCCGTGAAGGGTTTCCACTATCCACCGAGGACGCCTTACAATGGTCTACCGAAGACCGGAGCACCGAGCTCTTACAATAACCTCTACCGAAGAGGTGTCTCCACAAGAACAAGGATCACAAGAACAATAGTGATCTCCACAAGATCACAAAACTCTTTCCCAAACTCTTTTACAATCTCTCACTCTTTTACAACTTCTCTATAGTATGAGTAAAGGATTTTTGGCTCTATGAAGTGTAGTGAGAAAACTTCAGTTGTAGAGTGATATTATCAATCAAGCACAACTGAAAAACAAGCTTAAAAAGAATTGGAATTGGAAGCTTTGAAAACTATCTTTCTTCTCTTTTGAAAAACAATGAAAACTTGGGATTTTTCTTGGTAAATAGTAAGGACCCATTCCCCTCTATTTATAAGGAGAAAATAGGTTAAAAACAATTTCTTTACACCTAATTTGGCCTGAAAAAGGTCTCCAACAACTCTCAAAAAGTCTGTTAAAACAGAAAATAAAAACAGATTTCAGAATTGCACCAAAGAGGAAAGAGCCGTTGGGCTCTTGCAGGCGTAGCGGTCGACCGGTCGGTCGACCGTTTGGCCTGTTGGCAAAGAGCCGTTGGACTCCGGTCGACCGCTCGGTCGACCGTTTCCTTCAAAGGAAACACAGTTTCCTTAAAGCGGTCGACCGGGCGGTCGACCCAAACAAACCGAGAGCAGACCTGCTCTCAGACGGTCGACCGTCAGACGTGCACAGACGTGCACGCCCAGGTACAACGGCCGGTCGACCGGGCCGGTCGGCCGGTCAACCTGAAACAGGAAAACTGGCAGTTTTTGAAGTTGGAAATTTTTGTAAAAATATTTTGAAAAACTTTCAACTAAGTATTATGCAAGAAATAGTCTATACACATGTTTTAAACAAGATATTCAAAATGTAACAAGTTGGATACATGAATATATAGACTAAGGCATAAAACTTAGAAACAAACGTTTTTAAAACATAGAATTTGTAAAGAATAATGTGTGTGTGTGTATCCTAGAGCCAAATATCCTACACTCAAACTTTAACATTCTATTCTTACAATGTTCTAGGGACTTCAAGGCTTCAAGAGGGGCTATCTCCACATGATCTTCAATTTTACATCTTGAGCCCAAATTGAGTTGTCTTGAGTCCAAAGCACTTTCTTTTAGGGTGTAAACCTTTTAGTATAGTTAGAACCCTACAACACACTTAAACAATAAACAATATTAGTACAAATAACTAATATGTTTTGTAATCATCAAAACACACTAAACATGGGTGATTGTAACCTTGGGCCAACAATCTCCCCTTTTTGATGATGACAAAACATATAAGTTATTTAAACAAAAAATGGAAGAGGAGCTTGGAAAGCTCCCCCTCAAATAATGCTATGTATATATCAAGAATGTAAACACACATAAAGCATTGAAAAACATATTGTCATAAAACTCAAGATAATGAACAAAATTATATCTTTTTCTCCCAAAACTCAAGTAAATAAACAAACTTATTTCTTTTTCTCCCCTTTTTGTCATACATCAAAAAGGGTTAAAAACAAAACAAAGTATTAAAGAGAATTTTATCTTTAAGAATCCATAATGCAAACATTCAACTCACCACAAATAAATGAAAATCTAGCATAATCTAGAGGTTTAGTAAAAATATCGGCAAGTTGAAAATCGGTAGAAACATAATCAATATCAATATCACCTTTCTCATAATGATCTCTAAGAAAGTGATACCTAATGTCAATGTGTTTGGTTTTACTATGTTGATTTGCATTCTTTGTCATGTGAATAGTACTAGTATTATCACAAAATATTTTAACATGATCAAAGTGTAAATCATAGTCAAGGAGAGTATGTTTCATCCAAAGAACTTGTGCACAACAAACTCCGGCTGCAACATACTCCGCCTCAGCGGTTGAAAGGGCTACCGAATTTTGCTTTTTGGAAGACCAAGATACAAGACAATTACCTAAGAATTGACATGTTCCACTTGTGCTCTTCCTATCTACCCTACAACCCGCATAGTCGGCATCCGAAAAACTCTTCATTTCAAATAATCCGATTTTAGGATACCACAAACCCATTTCAATAGTGCCCTTAAGGTATCTAATTATGCGTTTAACCGCAATTATGTGAGATTCTTTAGGTCAAGATTGAAAACGTGTACAAAGACAAACGGAAAACATAATATCCGGCCTACTAGCCGTCAAATAAAGCAAGCTACCTATCATGCTACGATATAATTTAATGTCTACACTTTTACCTTGTTCATCCTTGTCAAGCTTGGTAGTTGTTACCATGGGAGTTTTGCTTACTTTAGATCCTTCAAGCCCGAACCTTTTGATTAATTCCTTTGTGTACTTGGCTTGATTGATGAATATCCCATCCTTCCTTTGCTTGATTTGGAGTCCAAGGAAATAGTTGAGCTCCCCCATCATAGACATTTCAAATTCATCCTTCATGCATGATTCAAAAGCTTGGCAAAGAGATTCATTAGTAGAACCAAAAATAATATCATCAACATATATTTGCACAATGAGAATATCATTTTTAACATGTTTTGTAAACAATGTGGTGCCAATTTTACCTTTCTTAAAACCATTTGAAATCAAAAATGAAGAAAGTCTTTCATACCAAGCCCTAGGGGCTTGTTTTAAACCATAAAGAGCTTTATCTAATTTGAATACAAAATCCGATGTGTAGGATCAACAAACCCGGGGGTTTGTTCAACATACACTTCCTCTTCAATAAAGCCATTTAGAAAAGCACTTTTAACATCCATTTGAGACAATTTAAAATCTTTATATGAGGCAAATGCTAGTGTCATCCGTATGGCTTCAAGCCGTGCTACGGTGCAAAGGTTTCTTCAAAATCGATTCCTTCGATTTGAGTGTAACCTTGGGCAACTAACCTAACTTTATTCCTAACAACGTTACCCGATTCATCCAACTTGTTCTTAAAGATCCACTTAGTACCAATTGTTGGTCTATCGTGGGGCCTAGGAACAAGGTGCCAAACTTGGTTGCGCTCAAATTGATTGAGTTCCTCTTGCATAGCTAGCAACCAATATGAATCGGCCTCAGCTTCGAGGACGTTCTTGGGTTCAACATGAGAAATAAATGCATAATGTCCACAATAGTCATGAAGTTTAGAGCAAGTGGTTACCCCTTTTGATACTTCACCTATGACGAGGTCCTTGGGATGATGAGGATTGTATCTCCAACCCTTTGGAAGTTGTTGAGTAGGCTCCACTTCATTTGTTTGATTTTCATTTCCTTGAGCCTCTTCTACTTTAGCTTCACTTCCTTCATCATCCTTTGGCTTGTCTCCCATAGTAGTAGTATCCTCCAAGGTCACTTTCTCCAAGCCTTCATCCAAAGCATCTATTTCTACAACATTCTTAACAAACAAGTTAGATTCCTCAAACTTAACATGTATAGATTCTTCAATAGTCAATGATGACCTATTGAAGACTCTATAAGCCTTACTAGTACTAGAATAACCCACAAATATAGCCTCATACGATTTAGGATCAAATTTTCCTAAATTATCTTTTGTATTTAAAACAAAACATTTGCATCCAAAAACCTTGAAATATGAAACATTTGGTTTTCTAGAAAAGTACATTTCAAAAGAGGTTTTTGTAGTATTTTTACACAAGAAAACACGATTTGATATATAGCATGATGTATTTACGGCCTCGGCCCACAAATAATGTGGTAGACCATATTCACTTAGCATTGTCCTAGCCATCTCTTGTAAGGTTCAATTTTTCCGTTCAACTACTCCATTTTGTTGTGGAGTTTTAGGACAAGAAAGTTCATGCTTAATTCCATGTTCTTCACAAAAAGTGGTAAAGGGTAGGTTAATGAACTCACCTCCTCTATCACTTCTTATTCTTAAAATTGAAGACTCCTTTTCTTTTTCAACTCTTTTCTTAAAAGTTTGGAAATATGAAAATGCTTGATTTTTGTGTTCAAGAAAGAAAACCCATGTAAAACGAGAAAAGTCATCAATCAAAACAAATGCAAATCTATTCCTACTTAGACTTTTGGTTTGAGTAGGGCCAAATAAATCCATGTGGATCAACTCCAAAGGACGTGATGTCATGATATCCTTAATTGACTTGAAAGAAGACTTAGTTTGTTTCCCAAATTGACATGCGTCACAAACTCGGTCCTTTTCAAAATTCAAACAAGGAATACCTTTCACCATTTCCTTTGTGTTAAGCCTAGATATATGGTCAAAAGAAATATGGCCTAATCTTCTATGCCACAACCAAGAGTCATCATCGAGGGCTTTTAAACAAGTAATATTACAAGACATATTTAACATATCAATCATATAAACATTGCTTTCACGAAAACCGGAAAATACACAAGCATTAGAAATTCTATCAATTACTTTACAAGCTACATTATCAAAAACAACATCAAAACCTTTATCACAAAGTTGACTAACACTCAAGAGGTTATGCTTGAGGCCATCAACTAAAACTACATTTTCAATTAAAGGGGATGTGCCAAGTTTTACATTACCAATACCGATGATTTTTACCCTTGGCGTCATCTCCGAAGGTGACGGTGCCACCTTCATGGTATCTTGATAGGGTTGCAAAGTTGTTGATGTCCCAAGTCATGTGCCTTGAGCAACCACTATCAAGATACCATAATCCTCTACGTCGTTGCGCTTTAGAAGGTACCTACATCATTTAACAAATTCGTTGATTTTGGTACCCAACTTTCTTGGGTCCTTGGAAGTTAGTGTTTCGAACCCAAACATTATGATGAGATGCACTTAGTCTATCATAACAAAAATTAGCTAAGTGCCCTTTCCGCCCACAATGTGAACATGAGAACACTCTACCATACATGAATGCATGATGTGTGTGTGGAGTGTGAGCATGTTGTGTGAGGTGTGAGCATGCCTTGGGGTTTGCCACGATGTAAAGGTTGTGTGGTATGAACATGGGCATGAGCATGGTAAACATTTTTCTTAGGGGCTTGTTTCTTAGGAAACATGGCCTCTATCTTCTTCTCATCAAACTCACAATTTTTCAAAACAATTCCTAATGAGTCTATTCTTTCCTTAAGCATGGAAATCTCATTAGAATCAACTAGTGGGGTCTTGCCTTTACAAGAAATCTTATATTTGTCAAAATCCTTTTGAGTGGAAATAAGAGTGGAAAGTAATTCATCTTTTTCTTTAGAAATAGTAAAGACTTGTAGATTAAGAGATTCATTTTCCTTTTTCATTTTTAAAAACTTTTTCTTTAGGGAATCATAATTATGTGATAATTCTACAAAAGCTTCTCCTAATTCATCCATGGAAAGTTCATCATTAGGAGAAGTGGAAGGGGTTACCTTGCTTGTGCTTTCATTTGCCATGAAGCACATGTTGGCGGTGTCAATTTCCTCCTCGGATTCGCTCTCGGAATCTCAAGTTGCTTTCATTTCCTTCTTCTTGTAAGGCTTCTTGGATGTGGAGGGCTTCACCTTATCCGGACAATCCGCTACGATGTGTCCCGGTTTTTGACAATTGAAGCACACGATCTTTCTTTCTTCTTTGCCTCCTTGCCATCTGTAATACCCCATCCTCTACATACGTACACAGTTACGTATCTTGATTTTTGGGGCGTATTCTTTTTATTTTATTTTATTATTTTCTACTATTTGAATATTTACTCATATAGCAGTACTGCTTGATTTGATCTGTTTGGTATTTAGATTTGACTAATTTTAGTTTCGAATATTATCCTTTAATATTCTAGATTTTTTCATGATTTTCTGGAATTTTTCGGAATTAAGTTGTAAATCTTCAAAACCGGTGTCGGCCAGTACCGTTGACCGATTCCCGGAATTTTAATTTACAAACGGTTTGGAATTTATAAAAGTGCCTTTAGACATTATTTCTTAAAATCATATTTCCTATCTAAATACATTTTCTGGGATTTATCAGATTTTATCGAGAGCCGGTCAATCCGGTGTATACCGAGATTGACGGTTGACCTTATGATTTTTATCTTGAAAATGGAGATGAGTTTCTGAAAACCGATTTCACCAAAAATCGTTTTATAATATTTATGATTTTTGTGAATTTTTGGGAAGATTTCCGAGACACTTCAATTTTTGGACCTTTCCAGAGTTCTCGGTATTTTCCCAGATACCGGGAAATCATTTTACTATTTCACTTCTCTCTTTTTTCCTATTTTTCTCTCTCCTTCCTCAAACGCGAGTTTTGGCCAACTGGATCCATCATTAAATGCGGAGACCCTTCCCTTGCTGCATTTAATGCTTATGGGCTAAAGCAACTCTTGTCCAATCACCCATGCCTTTTGACTTTCCCTTGAAACGCAGCTTTTGCGTTTTCTATTGGACGCAGCCATTGAATCCCGCGTTTGGCTTCTTTTTGCCTAGACACAGCCTTGAGACGCAGCATTCTTTGGAGGGAAGTGAGGATGGCAATTATTATATTGTTTTCCCCCTTCTATATAAATGCACTCCCATCTTCTCTCTCATTGTTTCCTTCATCTCTTTTGTTCCAGCAAGCTCCAACAGCCACCACAACCCCCAAGCTCCTTGGCCGGCCATCACCACCACCCACCAAAGCCATTTTCTCCACCACAAATCCCTCTACTTCATTCTCCTCCATCTCCTCCTCCATTTTCACCAACAAACACCATCTTCTTCAACCTCTTTCACCAAGAGAACCTCAAAGAACCCACTTTCACCAAAAAGCTTCACCACCATTTCCACCACCACCTGCACCACCTTAGCCTCCACCAAGCGTACCACCTTCGCCTCCTCGACAACTTCTTTCTAACGGACTATAGTTTCGTCCCCCGCAACAACGTTTGCAAGATCCCGTTTTGGCTTGATGAACTAGACTTGCACCTCCATCTTCACCAAAGCAACCACAACCCTTTCCATCAACTTGTGAGAACCGGCACCCTCCTGTTGGATTGGGACCGCGTTTCTCTGCGTCGGATGCACCTTAGGCGAGTAATTCTACTCGCCATGACTTGATATTATTTCATGTTTGTAACAAAACTCAGCCCTCAAATATTTAGACCTGTTCTCTGTTCTGAACCTCTATTAGTCGACTTGGCCCAAACGCAAGTCGACTAACCCTTTGAAACGCAGCTCTCAAATAATAGGATCTGCTCTCAGTTTTGAACTTCATTAGTCGACTTGACCAATTTATCAGTCGACTAATCCTTTGGAAACGCACCCTTGATTCTGAAACGCGGCATAGTTAGTCGACTACTCCCTTGCGTCCAGTCGACTAGCCTTTCTCTGCAAACGCAGCTCTTTGAGACGCACACTTTATTAGTCGACTCGGTGTTTTCCCTTAGTCGACTAACTTCCCTTCTGAAAACGCGGTTCCTTGAAACGCAGATTTCCCTAGTCGACTACCTACTGTTCCTAGTCGACTAACGCAGCTTCTTGAAACGTGGCTCTTCGAGACGCAGACTTGACCAGTCGACTAACCCAAACGCCTTAGTCGACTAACTTTCCTCTGAAAAACGCAGCTTTCCCAAACGCAGCTTTCTTAGTCGACTTGTCCCCTTTCTATAGTCGACTAATTCTTTCATGAGTCGACTACTTGTCTTTCCTAGTCGACTAATCTTGACTATTTATTATGGTTAATTACTTCTTTGATTATGAATATTATCTTTGGATCATGTATATTATGTTGCTATTTGCGAGGCTTGTTACTTGATGAATATCACCTCTTATCATGCTATCTATCAACATAAGGCATGATACACATGACTTTCATAATTATCACGATAACGGGAATGATGACCTGACAGCTTGACAGTACAACTGTACTCCTGATATACATGTGATACATTATAGTACGAACCAGTACTCCTGATATACCTGTATTCATGACATTCCTGACTTGTTCTTGCTCATTCCCGGAATCTGATAAATCATCTAATAAATCATAATGAGACAACTTGCATCGGGTCGGGGGAAATATGCGGCTATCAATATGTGTTCGTGTTTACAGTGGTATTAGGTATGTTGTGCAACTAAATTTCCGGTCTGACCTGTGGGCCTCCAGGGGACCGAGGGGAGAGCTGGCTCCCTCATTCCTGGTACCATCATGATAAGGGCATACATAAGACCCTCCTGAATCGCCTTGCGGCAGGTTCCGTCACCAAGCAACGGAACACCCTGGGCCGTGGTCCCGGGTATGTACGGGACCCACTGTAAACATAGTTCGTTGATACCCCCGCTGGTTTCCAATAACAACCTTACTTTACTCGGATATGGATCTATGTGTGCTGGGACGCTAGTTCACATAGCTAGATATCAGGGTAAGACGAGTAATAATAATAATAATAATAATAATAATAATAAAAGACGTTAACTGTGGTTGTTGTATGCGCTTGGATTACGGTGACATGAGATGAAGGTATATAGATGAGGGTTTCCTTGTTTGGATTATCCCCTCGAAGTACTGGTCTCATGGAGCTGTAGCCTAAGCTTATACAATGCCCTTACGTTTATAACATGCTATGCTCCTTTTACTTGCTGGATGATTATTCTTGATATTGTACCAACTTTCGTACTCTTATTTCTTATGCCACTCGGCTGCAACCTGATCACTTGTTTGGGAGGTCATGACTCCCTTGAATTTGTATGTTCAGGTTCCGAACCTTGGATCGAGGTGGAGCCTTCTGTGGAGGACCAGGCTTTCCTTTCCGAGCAGGCTGATTAGTCTCGGTTGCTGTCATCCCAGACTTTCCTTTTGGCTCACGGGACCTTTCTCCAGCTCGTGAGCATCTTTGTAATCATATTGTAAATAGTATTTTTGAGTTTGGCTGTGATATATGATGCATGCGATATGTAAATATATGTCACATTCTGTGATAACCTTGTACCTTGTACTTCCTATGTTGGCATATGAAAGGACGCTACGCTTTGTCGTACTCTGATTCTTGTCTGTACTGATGCTTAGCGTATATACGTAAGGGTATTTCTGACCTGCGTATGTACGTCGCAGTGACGTCCCCGTACCCTCCGGACCGGGGCGTTACAGGTTGGTATCAGAGCCTAGGCTCTCACACCTATAGTACAATCAAGCAGCAAATTAATGTAATTTGCCATTGCCAACTACAATGTACAAGTTATCTAGTCCTTCTTGATTCCTTTCCTTGTGTCCTAAAATCGTTTCATCTTTCCAGTTTCCAGTCTCCTTTTTACCAACATAAGTATGGATAGAAGGACGAGTCGTAACAACTGGACAAGCATCGAATGGACCCGCGGGGGAGAATGTTGAGATTCTAAGGGTTATCCAGACTATGATGGAGAATCAGCAACAACAGACGGAACTCCTTCGGCAAGAGTTAGCAACTCCTAAGGAACAAAGGCTGGGGAACGTATCAGATTTTAGGCGATTACAACCGGCGATATTCACGGGAGGAGAGAAACCACTAGATGCTGAACAATGGCTGGTTGACACCACAGATCTGTTGAACGCAGCCCGGGTCCCAAAGAAAATCAAGTGGAAGTCGCCAAAATTCAACTTAAGGATGTAGCCAGGACCTGGTGGCTAGCTGAAGAAGCAAGACTAGAAAAACCTGTCACTTGGGACCAGTTTCCCAAAGCTTCTATAGTAGATTCTTCCCCGCCACAGCACAGAAAGAGATGGAGGAACAGTTCATCCGACTTCAACAATGGAACCGGTCTGTAGATGAGTATGCCGCTGAGTTCTTGAGGCTGAGCCGCTTCGCTCCATATATGGTGGCTGATGAAGAAAAGCGGGCAAGTAGATTCCAACAGGGTTTACAAATGGACATTCAGATCCTCTTGATGCCCCAACAGCTGAAAACTTATTCCCAAGTCCTCACCATAGCTCGAGAGGTGGAGCGAGGACTGGAGAAAGGGAAATCTAACATGATAAGGAACCAGGCCATGAAGAGGCCATTTCCACATGCAGGGAGAGGAGGTCCATTCAGAACAGCAAGAGCTCCAGCCATGAGACGACCGTTTCGACCAGCCCCCTTTCCAGTAAACCAATCATTTTCTTATTGTAACTATTGCCAGAAACCAGGTCACTCTCGACAAAATTGCCGTAGGGCAAATGGATTATGTCTGATATGTGGTTCCCGTAATCATTCAATTGAAGTCTGTCCCCACAAAAGGATGGGAATGGTCAACCCAGCATTACCAGCACTTCCAGGGCCAGATGGACAGAGGAACCAAGGACCAATGGTTAGGAGAGCTCTTCCCCCTCCCCCACTACAAGTTAACCGCCCAGTCCAGAGGGGAGTTAGAAATGCAGCAGGTCGTGGAAGAGGACGAGCCTACAATTTGACAGTGGAAGAGGCCGAAACTTCTGGAGATGTGGTAACAGGTAAGATTATGGTGCACTCTAAACCTGTCTTAGCACTCTTTGATTCTGGCGCTTCTCATTGTTACATATCAGATAGTTTCATTGCTTTGAACTCTATACCTGTTGAATATCTAGACCACCAGTGGGAGATTAGTACCGGTAACGGAGTAGTCATCTCTAATAGGGTTTGTGTAGATTGTCCGGTGGAACTGTGTGGCAGAACATTAACAGCGGATATGCTCGTGCTGGATACTAAAGGGTATGACGTAATCTTAGGCATGACTTGGCTCAGTAAATATCATGCAGTCATTGATTGTCGGAACAAGAAAGTCATTTTCAGAATGCCACTTCAGCCTGAGTTCCAATTTGAAGGAGAACACAAACTTGACAAGGGAAAAACACAGATGACTATTGGTGAGATCCAGAAGAAGAGAGTGCCAGTTTGGAATGAGTTTCCAGAAGTATTTAAGGAGATCTCAGGACTTCCACCCGATAGAGTAATCGAGTTTTCTATTGATATCCTTCCAGGTACAGCTCCGATATCCAAAGCCCCATACAGAATGGCACCCACTGAGTTGGAGATTCTAAAGAAGCAACTGCAAGAATATTCTGACAAGGGATTGATTAGACCAAGTGCTTCACCATGGGGAGCTCCAGTGCTATTAGCCCACAAGAAAGACGGTGGTAAGAGATTGTGTATAGACTACAGAGAGTTAAACAAAGTTACCATCAAGAATAAGTACCCCTTACCAAGAATTGATGATCTGTTTGACCAACTTCATGGAGCTCGGGTATTCTCAAAATTGGATTTGCAATCAGGTTATCATCAGCTAAAGGTAAAGAAAGAAGACGTTCCAAAGACAGCATTCAGGACTCGTTATGGCCATTATGAGTTTCTAGTTATGCCCTTCGGAGTCACCAATGCCCCCGCAGTTTTCATGGATTTGATGAACAGAGTGTTCTCATCATATTTGGATCAATTTGTGGTTGTTTTCATAGACGACATCTTGATTTACTCGAAGAACGACAGGGAACATGCAGACCACTTGAGATTAGTATTACAGACTCTCCAACAGGAACAACTTCATGCTAAGCAAAGCAAGTGTGAATTCTGGTTAAATAGTGTGGCCTTCCTTGGACACATAATTTCAGAAGAAGGAATTTCGGTAGACCCCAGTAAGATTCAGGCGGTAAAGGACTGGCCAATTCCAAGGACAGTAACAGAAATTAAGAGTTTTATTGGATTAGCCGGATATTACAGGCGCTTTGTCCAAGACTTTTCTAAGATTGCAGCCCCGTTAACGAAGCTCACCCGGAAAGGAGAAAAAATATATATGGACCGAGGAATGTGCTACAGCATTTGAGCAATTAAAGGAAAGACTCATTACAGCTCCAGTCTTGAAGACTCCCTCAGGAACAGGAGGAATGGTTATATACAGTGATGCATCCGGGAAAGGCCTAGGATGTGTATTAATACAGTACGGTCATGTCATAGCTTATGCATCTAGGAATTGAAACCACATGAAAGGAATTACCCAACTCATGACTTAGAGCTGGCAGCTGTAATATTCGCATTGAAGATCTGGAGACATTATCTTCTGGGAGACAAGGTGTTAATCTACACTGATCACAAGAGTCTAAAGTATGTTTTCACGCAGAGGGAATTAAACATGAGACAGAGACGGTGGCTTGAACTAATGGCAGATTATGATATAGACTTACAGTATCATCCGGGCAAAGTCAACACAGTACCAGATGCATTGAGCAGGAAGCCAGAAAATAGAATGCTAGTACGACTCACACAACAGAAGGAGTTGATTCAGGATATCATAAAATTGGACTTAATGATAGTGCAAGGAATTGATAAGACAGGACAGTTGATGACCTTTCAGATCCAGCCGACCCTGATGGATGAGATTAAGGAAGCTCAGAAAGAAGACCCCAGATTACAGAAATTCAGAGCTCAGATAGAAGCTGGATTGAGAACTGACCTCCGTATTCATTCGGATAATGCCTTATATTTTGGTAATAGAATTTGTGTTCCCCAAGGAGAAGTTCGACGGAAAATTTTGGCAGAGGCACATAGTTCGGCTTATTCCATACACCCAGGAGGAAATAAGATGTATCAAGATTTGAAACAGAAGTTTTGGTGGAATGCTATGAAGAGGGAGATAGCCCAGTATGTGGCCAAGTGCTTAGTTTGCCAACAGGTAAAGATAGAACACCAGAGAACAGCTGGATTCCTTCAGCCCTTACCAATACCCGAGTGGAAGTGGGAACATATCACCATGGATTTTGTTACAGCACTACCCCGCAGTCCTAAGGGTAACAATGCAGTATGGGTGATCGTTGACCGTCTCACAAAATCAGCTCACTTCTTACCATTCAGAGTAGGTCAGTCAACAGAAGTTCTGGCAGACAAATATATGAGAGAAATAGTTCGTCTACATGGAGTCCCAGTTAGCATCGTGTCAGATAGAGATACAAGATTCCGATCTCATTTCTGGGAAAGTCTCCAAGAGAATTTAGGAACTCGTCTGAAATTCAGTACTTCATATCACCCCCAGACAGACGGACAATCTGAACGGAATATCCAGATCCTTGAAGACATGTTACGAGCCTGCATGATAGAATTTAAAGGGTCATGGGAAGACTACATTCATTTGGTGGAATTTTCTTATAATAACAGCTATCAGGCCAGTATCAAAATGGCACCATATGAGGCATTGTATGGCAGGAAATGCAGGTCACCGATATGTTGGGACGAAGTCGGCGAAAGAAGACTTATGGGACCAGACATTCTAGTTCAGACAACAGACAAGGTCCGAGTTATCAGAGATCACCTCCGGGCAGCACAGAGCCGACAGAAGAGTTGGGCTGACACAAATAGAAGACCCTTGGAATTCAAATCAGGTGATCATGTATTTTTGAAGATATCACCCACAAAAGGGGTAATCCGGTTCGGTACTCGTGGTAAACTTAGTCCGAGATACATCGGCCCATTCGAAGTTTTAGATCGCGTGGGAGATGTGTCTTACCGTTTGGCATTACCGCCATCCTTGGAAGGAGTACACAATGTATTCCATGTATCACAGTTGAGGAGGTATATCAAGGATGAGAGTCACATTCTAGATCACTCCGAACTGGAATTACAATCAGATCTGTCTTATAAAGAGCAACCGATGGCCATCCTGGACAAAAGTATCAAGACTTTGAAGAATAAGGCAATACCATTAGTATTGGTTTCTTGGAATAGGCATGTGCCAGGAGAAGCCACATGGGAACGAGAGGACGTCATCCGTGAGCGTTACCCGCATCTATTTACAACTTAGTTGGTAAAACCCTTTCTTCCTATTCTCCTCTACCGTCATCTTCCCCTTCCTGAAATTTCGAGGACGAAATTTTTGTAAGGTGGATAGAGTGTAATACCCCATCCTCTGCATACGTACACAGTTACGTATCTTGATTTTTGGGGCGTATTCTTTTTATTTTATTTTATTATTTTCTACTATTTGAATATTTACTCATATAGCAGTACTGCTTGATTTGATCTGTTTGGTATTTAGATTTGACTAATTTTAGTTTCGAATATTATCCTTTAATATTCTAGATTTTTTCATGATTTTCTGGAATTTTTCGGAATTAAGTTGTAAATCTTCAAAACCGGTGTCGGCCAGTACCGTTGACCGATTCCCGAAATTTTAATTTACAAACGGTTTGGAATTTATAAAAGTGCCTTTAGACATTATTTTTTAAAATCATATTTCCTATCTAAATACATTTTCTGGGATTTATCAGATTTTATCGAGAGCCGGTCAATCCGGTGTATACCGAGATTGACTGTTGACCTTATGATTTTTATCTTGAAAATGGAGATGAGTTTCTGAAAACCGATTTCACCAAAAATCGTTTTATAATATTTATGATTTTTGTGAATTTTTGGGAAGATTTCCGAGACACTTCAATTTTTGGACCTTTCCAGAGTTCTCGGTATTTTCCCAGATACCGGGAAATCATTTTACTATTTCACTTCTCTCTTTTTTCCTATTTTTCTCTCTCCTTCCTCAAACGCGAGTTTTGGCCAACTGGATCCATCATTAAATGCGGAGACCCTTCCCTTGCTGCATTTAATGCTTATGGGCTAAAGCAACTCTTGTCCAATCACCCATGCCTTTTGACTTTCCCTTGAAACGCAGCTTTTGCGTTTTCTATTGGACGCAGCCATTGAATCCCGCGTTTGGCTTCTTTTTGCCTAGACGCAGCCTTGAGACGCAGCATTCTTTGGAGGGAAGTGAGGATGGCAATTATTATATTGTTTTCCCCCTTCTATATAAATGCACTCCCATCTTCTCTCTCATTGTTTCCTTCATCTCTTTTGTTCCAGCAAGCTCCAACAGCCACCACAACCCCCAAGCTCCTTGGCCGGCCATCACCACCACCCACCAAAGCCATTTTCTCCACCACAAATCCCTCTACTTCATTCTCCTCCATCTCCTCCTCCATTTTCACCAACAAACACCATCTTCTTCAACCTCTTTCACCAAGAGAACCTCAAAGAACCCACTTTCACCAAAAGCTTCACCACCATTTCCACCACCACCTGCACCACCTTAGCCTCCACCAAGCGTACCACCTTCGCCTCCTCGACAACTTCTTTCTAACGGACTATAGTTTCGTCCCCCGCAACAACGTTTGCAAGATCCCGTTTTGGCTTGATGAACTAGACTTGCACCTCCATCTTCTCCAAAGCAACCACAACCCTTTCCATCAACTTGTGAGAACCGGCACCCTCCTGTTGGATTGGGACCGCGTTTCTCTGCGTCGGATGCACCTTAGGCGAGTAATTCTACTCGCCATGACTTGATATTATTTCATGTTTGTAACAAAACTCAGCCCTCAAATATTTGGACCTGTTCTCTGTTCTGAACCTCTATTAGTCGACTTGGCCCAAACGCAAGTCGACTAACCCTTTGAAACGCAGCTCTCAAATAATAGGATCTGCTCTCAGTTTTGAACTTCATTAGTCGACTTGACCAATTTATCAGTCGACTAATCCTTTGGAAACGCACCCTTGATTCTGAAACGCGGCATAGTTAGTCGACTACTCCCTTGCGTCCAGTCGACTAGCCTTTCTCTGCAAACGCAGCTCTTTGAGACGCACACTTTATTAGTCGACTCGGTGTTTTCCCTTAGTCGACTAACTTCCCTTCTGAAAACGCGGTTCCTTGAAACGCAGATTTCCCTAGTCGACTACCTACTGTTTCTAGTCGACTAACGCAGCTTCTTGAAACGCGGCTCTTCGAGACGCAGACTTGACCAGTCGACTAACCCAAACGCCTTAGTCGACTAACTTTCCTCTGAAAAACGCAGCTTTCCCAAACGCAGCTTTCTTAGTCGACTTGTCCCCTTTCTATAGTCGACTAATTCTTTCATGAGTCGACTACTTGTCTTTCCTAGTCGACTAATCTTGACTATTTATTATGGTTAATTACTTCTTTGATTATGAATATTATCTTTGGATCATGTATATTATGTTGCTATTTGCGAGGCTTGTTACTTGATGAATATCACCTCTTATCATGCTATCTATCAACATAAGGCATGATACACATGACTTTCATAATTATCACGATAACGGGAATGATGACCTGACAGCTTGACAGTACAACTGTACTCCTGATATACATGTGATACATTATAGTACGAACCAGTACTCCTGATATACCTGTATTCATGACATTCCTGACTTGTTCTTGCTCATTCCCGGAATCTGATAAATCATCTAATAAATCATAATGAGACAACTTGCATCGGGTCGGGGGAAATATGCGGCTATCAATATGTGTTCGTGTTTACAGTGGTATTAGGTATGTTGTGCAACTAAATTTCCGGTCTGACCTGTGGGCCTCCAGGGGACCGAGGGGAGAGCTGGCTCCCTCATTCCTGGTACCATCATGATAAGGGCATACATAAGACCCTCCTGAATCGCCTTGCGGCAGGTTCCGTCACCAAGCAACGGAACACCCTGGGCCGTGGTCCCGGGTATGTACGGGACCCACTGTAAACATAGTTCGTTGATACCCCGCTGGTTTCCAATAACAATCTTGCTTTACTCGGATATGGATCTATGTGTGCTGGGACGCTAGTTCACATAGCTAGATATCAGGGTAAGACGAGTAATAATAATAATAATAATAATAATAATAAAAGACGTTAACTGTGGTTGTTGTATGCGCTTGGATTACGGTGACATGAGATGAAGGTATATAGATGAGGGTTTCCTTGTTTGGATTATCCCCTCGAAGTACTGGTCTCATGGAGCTGTAGCCTAAGCTTATACAATGCCCTTACGTTTATAACATGCTATGCTCCTTTTACTTGCTGGATGATTATTCTTGATATTGTACCAACTTTCGTACTCTTATTTCTTATGCCACTCGGCTGCAACCTGATCGCTTGTTTGGGAGGTCCTGACTCCCTTGAATTTGTATGTTCAGGTTCCGAACCTTGGATCGAGGTGGAGCCTTCTGTGGAGGACCAGGCTTTCCTTTCCGAGCAGGCTGATTAGTCTCGGTTGCTATCATCCCAGACTTTCCTTTGGCTCACGGGACCTTTCTCCAGCTCGTGAGCATCTTTGTAATCATATTGTAAATAGTATTTTTGAGTTTGGCTGTGATATATGATGCATGCGATATGTAAATATATGTCACATTCTGTGATAACCTTGTACCTTGTACTTCCTATGTTGGCATATGAAAGGACGCTACGCTTTGTCGTACTCTGATTCTTGTCTGTACTGATGCTTAGCGTATATACGTAAGGGTATTTCTGACCTGCGTATGTACGTCGCAGTGACGTCCCCGTACCCTCCGGACCGGGCGTTACACCATCTCCTTCTTCCTTGAAATTTTGCCTTGTTGTACATCCTCCGGACGTTCTTCACAAGAAGTGAGAGCTCTTCGTCATCTTCTTCTTCATTATCTTCGTCGGAATGGATGGTTTGACTTTTGAAGGCTATAGTCTTCTTTTTGGAAGGAGCCATATCCTCCCTTGCTTTCCTCTCCATCTCATGGGTTTTGAGGTTCCCAATGAGACCTATGAGCTCCATCTCTTCTTTGTCATTGAGTTCCTTCACGGTAGTTGCCTTTACTTCCCATGAAGGAGGAAGAGCCCGGATGATCTTTCTCACCTTTTGATCATTATCAATACCATCACCTAGAGAAGAAAGTCCATTAGTGATCTTAGTAAATTTTGTAACCATATCATCTATGGTTTCATGTTCTTGCATGCTAAAGTTCTCATATTGGGACCGAAGAAGGTCTATCTTAGCCCTCTTCACTTGTGAGGTCCCTTCATGTGTAACTAACAAGTGTGTCCAAATTTCATATGCGGACTTGCAATGAATCACTCTAGCTATGTCATCATCATTAAGGGCTTGAAGTAGTGCATAGTGAGCCCTAGCATTGGCATCAAATTCTTTGGTCTCTATTTCGGACCAAGTGGATTCATCACCGGGGGGTGCACTAAAAGGTTTGGTCACGGCCTTTGCAACTCGATTACCTAGAGATTGCAAGAAAACGGTCATCTTAACCTTCCATATTGGAAAGTTAAGTCCATCATACTTAGGGGGTGTCTTAATACCATCGGCCATCTTTACTAAGTGAGAATGAATGAAATGATTAGCAATATTAGGATCTTTCTAGGGTTTTTAAGCCAAGAGCCTAGTAACCAAGCTCTGATACCAATTGAAATACACCTAGAGGGGGGGTGAATAGGTGTGATTGCTAATCTAATGATCTTTTTAAAACTTAGTATGATGAATGATGCAACGATCTCTCAAAACAAGACTAAGAGCCGAATACCCCGTGAGAGGTTCTGAACTCCTTCCTCCCATTTCCCTTTAAATGGGTTAGAGGTGCGCAATGCAACCTTGTTGTATGAGATAATGATCGATCAAGGCAAGATATGATGGATGAATGGTGAGATGCACACAAGTATTACAAGCTTGAAATAAAAGCACAAATAAAGAAACAAGATCACAAGCAAGTAATTGAAAGCAATAAAGTGTAAGAGAATTTAAAGACAAAATTGACGCAAGGCAATCGCAAACACAAGAAGTTTGTTTCGAGGTTCGAGCCACCGCTCTTGTAACGCCCCGATCCTGACGGATACGGAGACGTCACTGCGACGTATATACGTAGGTCAGAAAATGCCCCACGCATATACGCTAAGCAATAAGTACAACAAGAATCAGAGTACACGACTAAGCGGGGTATTCATACATATGCCAACTTAAAAAGTACAAGTACAAGTCTATCACAGGATATGATAAAGTATTACACATTACATGTGTATTACATCACAACCAAGTCCAAAAGTAAGATTTACAATATAAACACAAAAAGCTCACGAGTTGGATGAAGATCCCGTGAGTCAAAATGGATAGGTCTGGCACGAAGAACAGGAACTAATCTGCCTGCTCACTAAAGAAAGCTTGATCCTCTGTGGATGGCTCCACTTCGATCCAAACTTCAGAACCTGAATATGCAAATCCAAGGGAGTCAAGATCTCATAACAATAATCAGGCTACAGCCAAATGGCTAAGAGACAAGAATATGAGAGTTAGAACAGTATAATAAATACAAATCAACAAGTAATGGAAGCATAAAGAGTAAAAGTCCGAATACAATAGATCCACAGTTAACGTCCTTTATTATTATTACTTGTCTTATTGTGATATCTAGCTATGTGACCCAGCGTCCCAGGGCACATAGATCCATATCCTAGTAAAGTAAGGTTGTTATTGGAAACCAGCGGTTGTATCGACGAACTATGTTTATAGTGGGTCCCGTACATGCCCGGGACAACGGTCCAGGATTGTTCCGTTGCTTGATGACGGAAACCAGCCGCTAGGCTAACAGGAGGGACTTATGTATGCCCTTATCATGATAGTACCAGTAAGGAGGGAGCAAGCACTCCCCCTCGGTCCCCTGGTGGCCCACAGGTCAGACCGGAACATGAGTTGCACAACATTCCTAAAACCACTGTAAACACGAACACATATCGATATCCGCATGTTTTCCCCCGACCCAATATAAGTTGGTCCATTTTATACAAAAGTCAAGTGTATCATGCTTGGTTCAAGTGATGGCATGATAAGTGGTGATATCCATTTATTAACAAGTTATGGAATGAGACTACACAATAATAAGTCATGAAGTAACAGGAAGTAATGTCCATCAAGTAACATGTCATGAAGTATCAGTCATGAAGCATAAACAAGAATAATATATCACACATGTATCAAGGGTAAGATCTAATTTCAGAAAGAAATCAACTATAATAAACAGCCTAAATTAGTCGACTAGGTGGAAAGGTTAGTCGACTAATAGTGGTCTCTAGTCGACTAACAGTCTGAATTAGTCGACTAAAACTGGGTTCCAGAGAGTTGAGATTCTGTTTCAGGGAAAGTTAGTCGACTAGGGTAAAAGGGTAGTCGACTAACAGTGAACTCAAGTCGACTAACAGATACGTAAGTCGACTAAATCTGAGATACAGAGAGTTGAGTTTCTGGTTCAGGAAAAGTTAGTCGACTAGGGTAAAAGGGGTAGTCGACTAACAGTGATTTCCAGAGAGTTGAAGTTTATTTCCAGAAATGGTTAGTCGACTAATAACCAGGGTAAGTCGACTAAAACTGAGTTTCAGAAAAAGGTTATGGTTCAACTAGATGGATTAGTCGACTAATCCCTAGGTCCAGTCGACTAATCGTGGCCTGAAAATAGCGTACAGAACAGAATTTGCTGGTCGAATTTGAAGGTCAAGAATATGATTTTGAAGGCACAAGTGTACAAGATGTGGAAATACAAGTATACTAGGAAGTTTACAAGTCTTGGTGAGTAAAATACTCACCAGGAGTGATCAATCTACGTTTTATGCGATCGAAAGGGTCGTTGTCGACGAATAGCACCAAGGTGATCTTTGGCGGCGAAGAAAGCTACGATCCAAGTTCCAAAATGGTTGCTTGAGGTGGAGATGATGATCTTGTGGTGTTGTTTTGGAAGTAGGTGGTTGAAGTTGAGATGGAGAGGGAAATGGTGAAGGCTAATACTTTGGTGAAATGAAGAAAAAGGAAAAGAATGTAAAGGAAATGTTTATATAGGTTTTAGATTTTGTAAAGGAGTTGCAAATAATGTAATTGAGAGGGGGTTTATTGCAAATAGGAGAGGGTGAGGTGTCCCTCACTTGGCCACTTGGCTGGCCATGGGAGAGAGAGAGTAAGAGATGCATTAAATGAGGAAGTAGGTGGGAGTTGGTGGAATTTTGGAGAAAGTGGAATTATTGAAAAATTGGAAAATTTGAGGCTTGTGAAGGAAGTAAAGGAAAATCAAGAAAAAGGGAAAAGGAAAAGAATTATAAAAAGGAAAGATATTTTCTTTGGCTTAAAATTTAAAAATGTTGAAAAGATAATTTTTCAGGTTTAAGTCGAAGATGCGGAAAACATTTCGGAAAATACCGAAATCGTCCGAAATTCAAGTATCTCGGAACGACCCGAAAATTTTACCAAAAATCAAGAATAATATTTTAAGACTCATGGTGAAATTCGTTTGAAGAAATAATTTATAGTTTTAAAACTAAAAATCCCGGAATCAGTTATCTACCGACTCCGTTGGAATTTTCATAAATTCATAAAATTCTCAGAAAAAGTATTTAGATAGAAAATATGATTCTAAGAAATAAAGTCTAAAGGACCTTCTAGAAATTCCTAACTGTTTGTGAATTAAAAATCCGAGAATCGATCAGCGGCACTGGTCGACACCGGTTTTGAAAATATTTAATTAAATTCAGGAAAATTCCAGAAAATCATAGAAAATATATAATAGTGGAAAATGATTTTTAAAACTGAAATCGGTCAAATACAGGAAGTAAATCGAAAAATACGATCGAAAAACTGAATACGCAACTAAGTACGTATTCCGGGAACGGGGTATTACAATCCATCCACCTTACAAAAATTTCGTCCTCGAAATTTCATAAGGTGAAAGGTAACAGCAAAGAAGGATAACCGTAGAGAAGGATAGAAGGAAAGAGTTTTACCAATCAAGAAGTGAAGAGTTGAGGGTAACGCTCACGGATAACATCCTCTCGTTCCCACGTGGCCTCTCCTGGTGCATGTCTGTTCCAAGACACCAACACTAACGGTATGGCTTTGTTCTTCAATGTCTTGACACTTCTGTCCAAAATGGCCATCGGTTGCTCTTGGTATGACAAATCCGGTTGTAGTTCCAGTTCGGAGTAATCCAGGATATGACTATCATCCTTCACATACTTCCTCAGCTGTAATACGTGGAATACATTGTGAACTCCGTCCAAAGATGGCGGTAACGCCAACCTGTAAGACACATCTCCCACTCGGTCCAAGATCTCGAATGGGCCGATATATCTCGGACTAAGCTTTCCACGAGTACCGAACCGGATTACTCCCTTTGTAGGTGATATCTTCAAAAACACATGATCCCCTGTCTGGAATTCCAATGGCCTTCTCAGTGTGTCTGCCCAACTCTTCTGCTGACTCTGTGCTGCCCTGAGGTGATCTCTGATAATCCTGACTTTATCTGTTGTCTGAATCAGGATCTCTGGTCCCAAAGTCTCCTCTCACCGACTTCATCCCAACAAATCGGTGACCTACACTTCCTACCATACAATGCTTCAAAAGGTACCATCTTGATACTTGCCTGATAGCTGTTATTATAAGAAAATTCAGCCAAGTGAAGATGGTCTTCCCATGATCCCTGGAATTCAATCATGCAGGCCCGCAACATATCTTCAAGAATCTGGATAGTCCTTTCAGATTGTCCGTCTGTCTGAGGGTGATAGGAAGTACTGAATTTCAGACGAGTTCCTAGACTTTCTTGGAGACTTTCCCAGAAATGAGATCTGAATCTGGTGTCTCTGTCTGATACAATACTAACTGGAACTCCATGCAGACGAACTATCTCCTTCATGTACTTGTCTGCCAGAACCTCTGTTGTCTGACCTACCCTGAATGGTATGAAGTGAGCTGATTTGGTGAGGCGATCAATGATTACCCACACAGCATTATTACCTTTAGGACTGCGAGGCAATGCCGTGACAAAATCCATGGTGATGTGCTCCCACTTCCACTCAGGTATCGGTAAAGGTTGTAGAAGTCCAGCTGTCCTCTAATGCTCTATCTTTATCTGCTGACAGACTAAGCACTTGGCAACATACTGGGCTATCTCCCTCTTCATAGCATTCCACCAAACTGCTTCTTTATGTCTTGATACATCTTGTTTCCCCCTGGGTGTATGGAATAGGCTGAACGGTGTGCTTCTGCCAGAATCTTCTGTCTAACTTCTCCTTGGGGAACACAAAGTCTGCTACCAAAATATAATGCACCATCTAGATGAATACAGATATCAGTCCTCAATCCAGCCTCTACCTGGGCTCGAAATGACTGCAATCTGGGATCTTCCTTTTGAGCTTCCTTGATCTCATCTATCAATGTTGACTGAATCTGCAAGGTCATGAACTGTCCTGCCTTATCAACTCCTTGTACCAACATTAAGTCCAATCTGATGATGTCTTGAATCAACTCCTTCTGCTGAGTAAGTTGGACAAGCACTCTATTCTCTGGCTTCCTGCTCAGTGCATCCGGTACTGTATTGATCTTGCCTGGATGATATTGCAAGTCAATATCATAGTCCGCCATCAGCTCCAGCCACCGCCTCTGCCTCATGTTCAACTCCTTCTGTGAGAAAATATACTTGAGGCTCTTGTGATCCGTGTATATCAACACCTTATCTCCCAGAAGATAATGCCTCCAGATCTTCAAGGCAAATATAACAGCTGCTAGCTCTAAGTCATGAGTTGGGTAATTCCGCTCATGAGTCTTCAGTTGCCTGGATGCATAAGCTATGACATGATCATGTTGCATAAGTACACACCCCAGGCCTTTTCCTGATGCATCACTGAATATGACCATCCCTCCTCTACCTGAGGGAGTCCTCAAGATTGGAGCTGAAATGAGTCTCTGCTTCAATTGCTCAAAAGCTGCAGTACATTCCTCTGTCCATATGTACCTTTCTCCTTTCCGGGTGAGCTTGGTCAACGGGGCTGCAATCCTAGAGAAATCTTGGACAAAGCGTCTGTAATATCCGGCTAGTCCAAGAAAACTCTTAATTTCAGTCACCGTCTTTGGAATTGGCCAGTCCTTCACTGCCTGGACTTTGCTGGGGTCAACTGAAATTCCTTCTGCTGAAACTATGTGTCCAAGGAAGGCCATACTGTCCAACCAAAAGTCACACTTGCTCCTCTTAGCATGAAGCTGCTCCTGCTGGAGAGTCCGCAATACAATCCTCAAGTGTTCTGCATGCTCCCTGTTGCTCTTTGAATAGATCAAGATGTCATCTATAAAAACAACTACAAACTGATCCAAATAGGGCGAGAACACTCTGTTCATCAAATCCATGAAAACTGAAGGGGCATTGGTGACTCCGAAAGGCATAACTAGAAACTCATAGTGGCCATAACGGGTCCTGAATGCCGTCTTCGGAATATCCTCTTTCCTCACCCTAAGCTGATGGTAACCCGATTGTAAATCTAATTTAGAGAATACTCGGGCTCCATGAAGCTGATCAAACAGATCATCAATCCTTGGTAAGGGATACTTGTTCTTGATGGTAACTTTGTTCAATTCTCTATAATCAACACAAAGCCTTTTACCACCATCCTTCTTGTTTGCCAATAATACTGGAGCTCCCCATGGTGAAGTGCTTGGCCGAATCAATCCCTTATCAGAGTATTCCTGCAGCTGCTTCTTTAGAATCTCCAACTCCGTCGGTGCCATCCTGTACGGAGCCTTGGATATAGGAGCCGTTCCAGGCACAGTATCAATAGAGAACTCAATCATCCTGTCAGGCGGAAGTCCTGAGATCTCAGCAAACACCTCTGGGAATTCATCCCACACCGGTATTCCCTTCTTCTGAATCTCCGAAGTAGTCATCCGAGTCTTTCTCTTGGTAGACTTCACTTCTCCATTAAATTGGAACTCCGGTTGAAGAGGGATTCTGAAATTGATCTTCTTCTCCCTACAGTCAATCACTGCATAGTACTGACTGAGCCAGGTCATGCCTAAGATTACGTCGTACCCTTTGGTGTCTAGTACGATCATATCTATGGCCAAGGTCTTATCACAAAGTTCTACTGGACAATCAGCACAAATTCTAGAAGATATGACTACTCCATTCCCAGTACTAATCTCCCATTTGTGGTCTAAAGATCTAACAGGTATGGAATGCAATGCCACAAAATGATCTGAGATAAAACAATGTGAAGCACCTGAATCGAAGAGGGCTAAAACAGGTTTAGAATGCACCCTGATATTACCTGTTATCACCTCCTCAGAAGTCTCAGCCTCTACTTCTGTCAAATTGAAGGCTTGACCCCTTCCACGCCCTGCAGCAGTCCTAGCTCCTCTCTGGACTGGGCGAATAGCTTGCTGTGGAGGAGGGGGAGGAACTCTCATGATCATCGGTCCTTGATTCCTCTGTCCCGGTGGCCCTGGAAGTGCTCTCTGTCCATTTGGTCCCGGCAGTGCTGGCAAAGCTTGGCCGACTATCCCCATTCTCCTGTGTGGACAGGCTTCTATGGAATGGTCTCGGGAACCACACACCAAGCATAATCCATTTGCCCTACGGCAAGTCTGTCGAATGTGGCCTGGCTTCTGACAATAACTGCAGAAAGAAAGTGGTTGAGCCGCCTGGTAAGGAGCTGGTCGGAATGGTTGCCTCATAGCCTGAACCTTCGCTGCTCTGTATGGGCCTCCTCTTCCCATAGGTGGAAATGGCCTCTTCATGGCCTGGTTCCTCATCTGGTTCACTTGCTTCTTCTCTAGCCCACGCTCCACCTCTCGAGCTATGGTGAGAACTTCTGAATAAGTCTTCAGCTGCTGGGGCATTAGGAAAACTTGGATGTCCATCTGCAAGCCCTGTTGAAACCTACTAGCCCGCTTCTCCTCATCAGTTACCATGTACGGAGCAAAGCGGCTAAGTCTGAGAAATTCCGCGGCATACTCATCCACGGATCTATTCCCTTGCTGAAGTCTGATGAACTGCTCTTCCATGTCCTTCTGAGCAGTGACAGGGAAGAATCTGTTATAGAAACTCTTGGAGAATGTGTCCCAGGTGACAGGCTTCTCCAATCTTGCCTCCTCAGCTAGCCACCATGTTCTGGCTATATCTTTCAATTGAATCTTAGCAACCTCCACCTGATTCTCCTTAGGAACTCGAGCTGCATTCAACAAGTCTGAGGTATCCGTCAGCCATTGCTCAGCATCCAGGGGTTTCTCTTCACCCGTGAATATGGCTGGTTGCAGCCGTCTGAAGTCTGAAATATTCCCCGGCCTCTGTTCCTTTGGAGCTGCTAACTCTTGCCGAAGAAGTTCCGTCTGTTGCTGCTGGTTCTCCATCATCGTCTGAATGACCCTCAGAATGTCAGTATTCTCTCCAGTGGGTCCATTCGATGCTTGCCCAGAGTGGTTACGACCCGTCCTTCTCTCCATATCGAATTGGGATAAGATAACTGGAATTGGAAAAATGGAAGGAGTTTAGGACACAAGGGAAGGAATCAAGAAGGGATCAAGAAGGACTAGATAACTTTGTACATTGTAGTTGGCAATAGCAAATTTCATTAATTTGCTACTTGATTGTACTATAGGTGTGAGAGCCTAGGCTCTGATACCAACCTGTAACGCCCCGATCCTGACGGATACGGAGACGTCACTGCGACGTATATACGTAGGTCAGAAAATGCCCCCACGCATATACGCTAAGCAATAAGTACAACAAGAATCAGAGTACACGACTAAGCGGGGTATTCATACATATGCCAACTTAAAAAGTACAAGTACAAGTCTATCACAGGATATGATAAAGTATTACACATTACATGTGTATTACATCACAACCAAGTCCAAAAGTAAGATTTACAATATAAACACAAAAAGCTCACGAGTTGGATGAAGATCCCGTGAGTCAAAATGGATAGGTCTGGCACGAAGAACAGGAACTAATCTGCCTGCTCACTAAAGAAAGCTTGATCCTCTGTGGATGGCTCCACTTCAATCCAAGCTTCAGAACCTGAATATGCAAATCCAAGGGAGTCAAGATCTCATAACAATAATCAGGCTACAGCCAAATGGCTAAGAGACAAGAATATGAGAGTTAGAACAGTATAATAAATACAAATCAACAAGTAATGGAAGCATAAAGAGTAAAAGTCCGAATACAATAGATCCACAGTTAACGTCCTTTATTATTATTACTTGTCTTACTGTGATATCTAGCTATGTGACCCAGCGTCCCAGGGCACATAGATCCATATCCTAGTAAAGCAAGGTTGTTATTGGAAACCAGCGGTTGTATCGACGAACTATGTTTACAGTGGGTCCCGTACATGCCCGGGACAACGGTCCAGGATTGTTCCGTTGCTTGATGACGGAAACCAGCCGCTAGGCTAACAGGAGGGACTTATGTATGCCCTTATCATGATAGTACCAGTAAGGAGGGAGCAAGCACTCCCCTCGGTCCCCTGGTGGCCCACAGGTCAGACCGGAACATGAGTTGCACAACATTCCTAAAACCACTGTAAACACGAACACATATCGATATCCGCATGTTTTCCCCCGACCCAATATAAGTTGGTCCATTTTATACAAAAGTCAAGTGTATCATGCTTGGTTCAAGTGATGGCATGATAAGTGGTGATATCCATTTATTAACAAGTTATGGAATGAGACTACACAATAATAAGTCATGAAGTAACAGGAAGTAATGTCCATCAAGTAACATGTCATGAAGTATCAGTCATGAAGCATAAACAAGAATAATATATCACACATGTATCAAGGGTAAGATCTAATTTCAGAAAGAAATCAACTATAATAAACAGCCTAAATTAGTCGACTAGGTGGAAGGGTTAGTCGACTAATAGTGGTCTCTAGTCGACTAACAGTCTGAATTAGTCGACTAAAACTGGGTTCCAGAGAGTTGAGATTCTGTTTCAGGGAAAGTTAGTCGACTAGGGTAAAAGGGTAGTCGACTAACAGTGAACTCAAGTCGACTAACAGATACGTAAGTCGACTAAATCTGAGATACAGAGAGTTGAGTTTCTGGTTCAGGAAAAGTTAGTCGACTAGGGTAAAAGGGGTAGTCGACTAACAGTGATTTCCAGAGAGTTGAGGTTTATTTCCAGAAATGGTTAGTCGACTAATAACCAGGGTAAGTCGACTAAAACTGAGTTTCAGAAAAGGTTATGGTTCAACTAGATGGATTAGTCGACTAATCCCTAGGTCCAGTCGACTAATCGTGGCCTGAAAATAGCGTACAGAACAGAATTTGCTGGTCGAATTTGAAGGTCAAGAATATGATTTTGAAGGCACAAGTGTACAAGATGTGGAAATACAAGTATACTAGGAAGTTTACAAGTCTTGGTGAGTAAAATACTCACCAGGAGTGATCAATCTACGTTTTATGCGATCGAAAGGGTCGTTGTCGACGAATATCACCAAGGTGATCTTTGGCGGCGAAGAAAGCTACGATCCAAGTTCCAAAATGGTTGCTTGAGGTGGAGATGATGATCTTGTGGTGTTGTTTTGGAAGTAGGTGGTTGAAGTTGAGATGGAGAGGGAAATGGTGAAGGCTAATACTTTGGTGAAATGAAGAAAAAGGAAAAGAATGTAAAGGAAATGTTTATATAGGTTTTAGATTTTGTAAAGGAGTTGCAAATAATGTAATTGAGAGGGGGTTTATTGCAAATAGGAGAGGGTGAGGTGTCCCTCACTTGGCCACTTGGCTGGCCATGGGAGAGAGAGAGTAAGAGATGCATTAAATGAGGAAGTAGGTGGGAGTTGGTGGAATTTTGGAGAAAGTGGAATTATTGAAAAATTGGAAAATTTTGAGGCTTGTGAAGGAAGTAAAGGAAAATCAAGAAAAGGGAAAAGGAAAGAATTATAAAAAGGAAAGATATTTTCTTTGGCTTAAAATTTAAAAATGTTGAAAAGACAATTTTTCAGGTTTAAGTCGAAGATGCGGAAAACATTTCGGAAAATACCGAAATCGTCCGAAATTCAAGTATCTCGGAACGACCCAAAATTTTACCAAAAATCAAGAATAATATTTTAAGACTCATGGTGAAATTCGTTTGAAGAAATAATTTATAGTTTTAAAACTAAAAATCCCGGAATCAGTTATCTACCAACTCCGTTGGAATTTTCATAAATTCATAAAATTCTCAGAAAAAGTATTTAGATAGAAAATATGATTCTAAGAAATAAAGTGTAAAGGACCTTCTAGAAATTCCTAACTGTTTGTGAATTAAAAATCCGAGAATCGATCAGCGGCACTGGTCGACACCGGTTTTGAAAATATTTAATTAAATTCAGGAAAATTCCAGAAAATCATAGAAAATATATAATAGTGGAAAATGATTTTTAAAACTGAAATCGGTCAAATACAGGAAGTAAATCGAAAAATACGATCGAAAAACTGAATACGCAACTAAGTACGTATTCCGGGAACCGGGTATTACAGCTCTACTCCCCGCCTTCACCTCCGTGAAGGGTTTCCACTATCCACTGAGGACGCCTTACAATGGTCTACCGAAAACCGGAGCACCGAGCTCTTACAATAACCTCTACCGAAGAGGTGTCTCCACAAGAACAAGGATCACAAGAACAATAGTGATCTCCACAAGATCACAAAACTCTTTCCCAAACTCTTTTACAATCTCTCACTCTTTTACAACTTCTCTATAGTATGAGTAAAGGATTTTTGGCTCTATGAAGTGTAGTGAGAAAACTTCAGTTGTAGAGTGATATTATCAATCAAGCACAACTGAAAAACAAGCTTAAAAAGAATTGGAATTGGAAGCTTTGAAAACTATCTTTCTTCTCTTTTGAAAACAATGAAAACTTGGGATTTTTCTTGGTAAATAGTAAGGACCCATTCCCCTCTATTTATAAGGAGAGAATAGGTTAAAAACAATTTCTTTACACCTAATTTGGCCTGAAAAAGGTCTCCAACAACTCTCAAAAAGTCTGTTAAAACAGAAAATAAAAACAGATTTCAGAATTACACCAAAGAGGAAAGAGCCGTTGGGCTCTTGCAGGCGTAGCGGTCGACCGGTCGGTCGACCGTTTGCCCTGTTGGCAAAGAGCCGTTGGACTCCGGTCGACCGTTTCCTTCAAAGGAAACACAGTTTCCTTAAAGCGGTCGACCGGGCGGTCGACCTAAACAAACAGAGAGCAGACCTGCTCTCAGACGGTCGACCGGTCCGGTCGACCGTCAGACGTGCACAGACGTGCACGCCCAGGTACAACGGCCGGTCGACCGGTCAACCTGAAACAGGAAAACTGGCAGTTTTTGAAGTTGGAAATTTTTGTAAAAATATTTTGAAAAACTTTCAACTAAGTATTATCCAAGAAATAGTCTATACACATGTTTTAAACAAGATATTCAAAATGTAACAAGTTGGATACATGAATATATAGACTAAGGCATAAAACTTAGAAACAAACGTTTTTAAAACATAGAATTTGTAAAGAATAATGTGTGTGTGTATCCTAGAGCCAAATATCCTACACTCAAACTTTAACATTCTATTCTTACAATGCTCTAGGGACTTCAAGGCTTCAAGAGGGGCTATCTCCACATGATCTTCAATTTTGCATCTTGAGCCCAAATTGAGTTGTCTTGAGTCCAAAGCACTTTCTTTTAGGGTGTAAACCTTTTAGTATAGTTAGAACCCTGCAACACACTTAAACAATAAACAATATTAGTACAAATAACTAATATATTTTGTAATCATCAAAACACACTAAACATGGGTGATTGTAACCTTGGGCCAACAGACTTTACACTGTTAGAAACGGTGACCCAATTAGCGTCACTGTTTCCTTTTGTTGCATCAGGATATCCAATGCAGGTAAAATAATAGTCAATAGTTTCTCTCAAATATCTGAATACTCTTTCTAATGCAGCTCAGTATTCTTTCTTAGGGTTACTAGTGTACCTACTTAATCTACCAACTGCATAGGTAATATCAGGTCTGTTTTGTTGGAAACATATAGAAATGAACTTATTAATTAAGAGTATTTCAACTGGATTACCCATGTTCTTCTTTAGTGAAATTGAAGAGTCATATGGTGTAAAAACAGGTTTGCAAATGATAGAAGTCAAATTTGTGTAATTTTTTCTCAATGATATAAGAAAGGCTCAAGGAAATTCCATTATGGTCCATAGATATTTTCATGCTCAAAATCATATATGCAAGTCCCATATCTTTCATGTCAAAGTTTTGGAATAGATATTTTTGACCTTTAGAATTATCTCAAGAGAAGTACCAAAGATAAGAATGTCATCAACATAGAGACAGAGAATGAGATAGTCATTGTCAATTACTTTTGAATAGATACATTTATCATATTTGTTGATAGTAAATCCAAAATCTACAATGACTCTATTGAATTTCTGATGACATTGCTTTGATGCTTGTTTCAATTTACAAATTTTCTTTTCCTACCTTTTGACTATGAACCCTTCTGGTTGGCTCATGTAGATCTCTTCTTCAAGAGCACCATTCAAGAAAGCATCTTTACATCAATTTGATGAATTAACATTTTATGGATAGAAGCAAGTGCCAAAAGAACTCTGATAGTAGATATTCTGGCGACATGAGAGTAGGTGTCGAAGAAATCAATACCTTTTTGTTGGGTGTAACTCTTAGCAACTAATATGGCTTTATACTTGTCTACAGTATCATCAGGTCTAAGTTTATTCTTGAATATCCATTTGCATCCTATAAGTTTGCATCATGGAGGTAGATCAGTGAGAACACAAGTATTATTCTCTATTGTGGATTTGATCTCATTGTCAATGTATACTTTCTAGAAAAGAGATTCAGATGAGAGTCCATTACTTCCTTAAAGGAGTTAGGATCATTTTCAACAAGATAGGTGAAGAATCTTCTCCGAAGTCCTTGAGAATTTTAGTTCTTTTGCTCCTCCTAGGTTCTGAGTCAGTGGGTGAAGCTAAACTAGATGAAGGAATATCAGAGACAAAAGAAATACAAGAAGGATCAGAAGGGACTCTAGATTTGAAAGGAAAGATGATTTCAAAGTAAACGTCATCTCTAGCTTCAATAATTGTGTTGTTGGATATTCACTGATTTCAGAGTTAACCACTAGAAAACGGCTAATATTGCCATCTAGTGTATATCCAATAAACACAACATCAATTGTTTTGGGGCCAATTTTTCTTTTCTTGGGTTCAGGTATTAAGACTTTAGCCAAGCAACCATACGTTGAAGAATTGAATGTTTGAAGCTCTACCCTTCCAACATTCATTTGAAATAATATCAGAGTCTCTTTGGGGAATCCTACTGAGAATATAACAAGCAAAAAGGAGAGCTTCATCCCAAAGTTTTCGGGTGCACCGGAGCTGAGTAAATACAGTCCACCATGTTCATAGTATTTTGTTTTTCTTTCTGCAACACCATTGAAATGTGGTGTATAGGGAGTTGTTACGTTATGAATGATAGTGTATTCTTGGCAGTATTCAGTCATTTCGATTGAGATGTATCCCCCCACCATGATCAGATCTTAGGGTTTTCTTTTCAAGTTAGTCCTCAGCTTCGACTTTGTACACATTGAATCAGTTGAATACCTCATCCTTGAATTTGAGAAGATAAGTATAACAGAATCTAAACTGATCATCAATGAATGTCACAATGCATTTTTTATCGCCTCGGGTGAGAACTCTGTTTGAGTCGCATATATTAATATGGATAAGTTCGAGGGGTTCAGAGTTCCTTGTGATGGAAGAAAAATGTTTTCTAACTTGTTTTCCTTGAACACGTATTAAACACTTGGGGTTTATCGCAAGTAGCAAGTCGTAAATTCTTTTACAGTTGTAAATGAGTTACATATAAGCAAGTTTTATAGTGTGTGATTGGCAATGTAAATTATAAATGAGAAAGTGTATTGTGTTTTACGGTGTATAACTGTCGTAATGTGTAAGTCATAAGTGAAAAAGTTGACCACAAAATTTATTGTTTAGTGATTTAAAAAATTAATAATTAAAAATAAAATTAAAACAAAAAATTAAAGTAATAATAATAAATATAATTAAAAATATTAAATATTAAATACAAAATATTTAAAAATTAAATTCAAAATTCAAAATTCAAAATTAAAAATTAAAAATAAATAAATTAAATTTATTAAATAATTAAAAATATTAAATATTAAATAAATAAATTTAAATTTAAATTATTAAAAATATAATATATTAAATAATTAAAATATTAAAAATTAGTAAATATTAAAAAATAAATATATATAATTAAAAAATAAAAATTAGTAAATATATTAAATATTAAAAATATTAAAATTAAAAAGATTATAATACTAAAAATTATTGAATTTTTAATAAAATATGTAATCTAATAATTAAAAACTTTCTCATAATCTAAAAAGATTAATCTAATAAAAAATTTAATCTAGTTACAATTAACTGTCAGCAATACAAATTTGCATGACTACAAAATTTAGCAGTTTGTGCTGCAAGTGGGCTGTACTTGAGATTTACATGACCACAAAATTAACAATTTGTATTGTAAGTAAATCATAATTGGGATGCAAGTGCATTTTATGACTTACGGTCTAAACAAATGGCGTAAGTCGTAAGCCGCAAGTGACTCTTGCGACTTAGGGCCTTTTACGGTGAAACAAACACACCCTTGGAATCAAAGTCAATAGAAAGAGAGGTCTTGGTAATGAGATTTAGACTAATCATTCTCTTGTTATATTTAAAGTTTACATGTCCTAGTCTTCCATGCCAAACATCATAAGATTCAATACCGATGCAACAGGGGCTAGAATTTTATTATTAGAAGGATTTATTACTTTAAGTCTGAATAGACCATCACTGACAAAACATTTGCTAATGAATACGTTATTCTTGAAAATTACAAATTTATTAGATTCTTTAACAAATCTATATTCAATTCTAAGAAGATCAGATTCCTCTAGAGAGTGGGTACATACAAATACCTTGAAGAGTTAAAATTTTGCCGGAAGTCATATTGGATTTAAAGCGTCCACTACTCATCACTTCTTTGGTGGAGTTATCTGCTAGACTCACACTTCCTCTGTGTTGTTCTTGATAGGATTTAAACCATGAGAGATCAGTGCAACATGAATATTTACTCTTGAGTCTAATCACCAGTTTGAAGAGAATGTGATAAAATTGACAAGAGGAAAAAAAGTTACTAACCTAAAATTGTTGGGATCTTGTTCCATCATATTGACTTTATGTCTGAAGTTTTCTCTGTTCCTTTTGCAGCAGATTTGAATGGTTCCTTCTTCATATGAAAAGACAGAGGGGCTAAGTGGTTGGTTCTCCTGCGGACATAGCAAAACTTCTCATGAGACATACGACTAGAGGTTTTAGGTTTAAAGAAGGGAGAATAAGAGTGGTTGATTTTCTTGAATTTTTTGCTCTTGGGATTCATGTTTTATGCTTAGGCTTATTCTTTATTAAATTCACTTTGACTTTCATTTCATTCTTGATTTTAGAGTTAAGCCTGTACTGATCTTCAATTCGATTCGTATTAAGAGCCTGAATTAGAGTTAAGTCCTCTTACTTGTGACAGGGTCACCGACAAAGTTTGACCAAGGAGGGAGTTTATCAATTAGACAAGAGATTTTATAATCATTAGAGAATTAATTTTCTTTTGATTGGAGATGGCGGATGTAGTCTTGAAATTCATGAATTTGATTATTGATGGACTTACTATCAACCATCATGAACTTATTGAAGGAAGAGGAAGTGAATCGTTTGATTCCAGCATCATCGAAGCTATATTCTTGCTCTAGTGCATCCCACAGTACTTTGGTACTCTTGTACTCATAATAAATATTGTACAAATTATGCGCGAGCGCACTAAGAATTCTATGACAACAATGATAATCTATATCCTTATATTTCATGGAGGTGTGAGCGGAAGGATGAGTTGAAGAGAGAGAGAGAGAAGTATCATTAGGGCTGATGAAGATGAGGAATGAATAGAAGAATCAATGACTAAGATCAATCTTAAGGTGGTCAACCAATATTTAATTTGATTTGCCCACCGCTTATAATTTATGTCAGTAAGTTTATAAGCTTTGATGTTTTTGGAGTAGTCTGAATTAGCCATTATGTCCGAGAAAATGCTAATCTGTTTTCTATATTCAACAATTGTCAAAATAGAATTAGAATATAATTTTTTATTTTGTTCGATTTTAAATTAGAGTTTGCAAAATAAAAGTGTAGGAGATTTTGATTAGTTATAATTGTATAGACAATAAATCTAGTAAGGTACACAATAAAATAAGGTAGAACTTTAATCAAGAATAATATGCTATGTAATTAAACTATGAATGCCGTTAACCTATAGCAAATCAAGAATAATAATCAAGATAAAGTGTAATTCAATTTTACCTAAATGTTTATAATTTTTTTGTTGATTTAACTTTAGAAAGTAACACACAAGTGAAAATAGTTGAAATTTGAATTTTTAGTTTTGAAACAAGATAGGCAAAAGCTTAAAAGCAAGATAATTAGAAGGGTTAAGTTTTAAAACAAAGGGAATTATTTTTGCAAATAATTTGTAGAATTGAAAGTTTAGTTTTGAAAAAACAATATACAAATTTGAAATTCAACAATTATAAATTCAGTTTTAAAAGCTAATCAATTTTGACATTAAATTATTTTTGGCAATTTTATTAAGCTTTTAAACTGTTAATGAAACATGTTTATATTAGATAATGTCACACAAGATTAATTTAAAACTATTAATAATAAATTCTTTAAACTAATTTAAAGAGATAGATTATGTTATATAGAATCAATTGATTGCAGAAAACTAGATAGCAAGAAATATGTAATATAGAAAATACAATTTTTAAAATTATGTAATGTTGTCTTCTAGATTGTTGGTGCTAAATTTGTATTTTCCTATTTTTTTGTAACGCCCCGGTCCAGTAGGTACGGAGATGCCACTGCGACGTATATATGCAGGTCAGAGATACCCTCACGTATATACGCTAAGCATCAATACAGGTAAGAATCAGAGTGCGGAAGCACAGTTGTAATATACATTCTAACAGAAATAACACAAGTACATAGTTATCATAGAGTGATACAATATTATAGGAATATTACATCACCAGAAATACAAAAGTACATCATATGAAGAGATATACAAAAGCTGAGAGGTGCTCACAAGAAGTAAGAGGGATCTCGAGAACCAAACAGGAGAGAAACTGGGAGGAAGAGCTGCGGCGATAATCCAAACTTCTGCTGCGCTCCAACCGTCACGGAAGAATCCGCTGCATACTCTGATCAGCTACAGTAAGGCCACCAAGGTCCGGTCTCTAGGATCTGGACATGAGAATTCAGGGTTGTCAGACGCAACCCTGAGAGTACATATAATAAAGCCAAATGGCGTGCATAATAGGTACATGTGTACATGATCAAGTGATGTGGTCTAAGTATACAGGTACAAGTATTGACAAATAACATAAGGGAAATTAAAGGAACGACAATAAATCATATATATCGATGAATCTGAAACTGAAAACATACATAGAAGGCAATATGAAGAGCATAGGTACATGCAGTAAATAAGTTAAACATGCGATAAATACAAGTATGAACAAAACTAATTGTACAAGCTCAGATTTATGGATTCACGAAACTGATACGTCAAGGGGATATTCCAAACAAGGAAACCCTCATCTATATACCACATATCTCATGTCGCCATCGTCTAAGCTTATAAAACTTGAGTAACCCTAAGAATAACAAAACTATAGTGTATCTGGAGTAATCATCATATGTCATAAAGTAAGGTATTAACTCAGGGCATAACACTATAACTGGAATATAAAGGTGTTGCATTTTAATTTATTCAATAATAATAATTAGTACCGTTTGATATTTCAATCGCCTCCCTACCAGCGTCTCACATCACCTATAGTCCATACTAAAGTTCGCACCCTGTAGAACTTACCCGGTCTGATGTGTGAGTACCAAGACCCGAACAAAGTAGAGACCAAATATCACACGTTCCTAATCTTATTACCGTTTGGTTGTTTTAGGTTATTCATCCGATCATATGCTTAGACATGTGCTACCGGCACACATACATCCACTTATGAATAAGATGAGTTATTATTTAGAAACTGATAAATTTGATGGTTCATATTTATAGTCGGTCCCGTCTCTGTCCGGGACTCGCTCAGGAGTACATGCTACTGCTTCCGGGGACTTATCATTACGCGCCCCACACAACACTGTTGGCCCGAAGGCCCATCACTCTAGTTTTGATGATGATCAACTCATGTAGTTATAGTACTAATGATCTTGTGTTTAATTAGTGACAGATTTATGATCAAGATCTTAGTAGGTGCGTAGCTTCAACAAAGGATTTAAAGTCAAGTTTTGGAGCTAGCACGGTGTGATCCAAAGAGCATTTGGATCGTGTTTGGACCAAGTCAAGAAGATGAGAAGACTTCAAGTGAAGACTTCAAGAAGATGAAGACTTGTGTCTAGGTTTGTTTTTAGAAGATTGTATTTTTAGATAAAATGTAAAAGATAGAATAGTTGGTGGATTGCTCAAGTATATATTACACACACACACACACTCTTGATTTAGTTTGTTTTTATAAAAGAGTTTTCTCTTAGAAAAATATCGGTTTGATTTTTGGTATTCTAGTTTACATGTTTTAACCAAAACCGTATTTAGTGCATAATGTCAAAAACATATATATTTCACCATGTTTGTGTAGTGGATCATATCCATACACTCTATGCTTTCAAAATTGTTTAAATATCTTGTTTTTGTATTTGGAGAAGTTTTGAAAAAGATAAGTTTTAGAAAAACCAATTTTGGAAAATACCGTTTTCGTTTTTAGCCAAAATTTTCAAGTTACAAAAATAGTCCAAATTATTTGTAACATGCCTTGATTTTGTGCAAGCATGTTTGTTTATCAAAGTATATTGGTAAAACTATTTTTGTAGATTTTTCTATATTATATGGGATTTTATTTGAGCCAAAATGACTTAACTTTTATTTCCCAGATTTCTGTTTCCAGGCTTCAGCCGGTCGACCGATCGGTCGACCAAAGTCTGAAGTCGGTCGACCGGACCGGTCGACCGACGTGCACAGCGTGCACACCAGTATCTGGCTAGAGGGCCCGTCGACCGGGACGGTCGACCGTCCAGAGAGCTTTGCTCTCTGGAAAGCCTTGGTCGACCGGGCCGGTCGACCGGCAGGGAGTCTGCTTTCTGTTCCAGAGGTTCGGTCGACCGGGCCGGTCGACCGCTGCCCCAACGGTCAGAAATCTGACCGTTGGCGGTCGACCGGGCGGTCAACCGTCAGGCCATCTGTCTCCCAACGGCTAGTTTTTCTAGCTCTATAAATTGAGGCATTTGGGGGCTGTTTTCTCTAAGATTTTAAATGAAGTTTTACAACAGTATTTCCTACTCTTTCAAGAGGTTTTCTCCACTTATTTGAGAGCAAATATTTCTAATCAAAAGGAGAGTTTTGTCAAGAGTGTTTTAGAAGTGAATTTCTTGAGTTTTTCCTCCACCATTTCCATCCTTATTTTTCTCACAAACACTTGAGCAACCCATTGATTATTCATCTTATAGGAGTGTTATAATGAGTTTGTTTTTAGGTGATCAAAGTGTTGTGATCACCAAAGACTTCTTTTTTGTACTTTGAGGAGGCGGACGAGTGCGTTCGCGTGGTTTAGAGTTCGTGTGTGAACTCTTGGTTTGAGGTGCGGCCTCGGCAAGCTTGTGGGGCTTGCGGTGTGTACGGGACTAGAGAGTCCGAGGGATTGTAGGTGTTGCGGCACCGAGGAGTGATCCATTAGGATCGAGCATAGTGAAAATCCTTCGTGTGTCGAAGGCGAGGATGTAGAGCAAGTGTGCTCGAACCTTGAAACAAATCCCTTGTGTTTGCGATTGCTCACTCTCTCTATCTCTTGTTTATATCTTGCATGCTATTATTGTGCTTATCCTTACATGTTTGATATTCATATTGTGCTTAATTGTTATACTTGCTTGGGGATTGTTTGCTAACACTAATTTTCAACCAAGAGAGCCAACGCGGCACCTCAACTC
The DNA here is from genome assembly GCA_038442645.1 of Agave tequilana. Classification (NCBI taxonomy): domain Eukaryota; kingdom Viridiplantae; phylum Streptophyta; class Magnoliopsida; order Asparagales; family Asparagaceae; genus Agave; species Agave tequilana. Next base: position 119,620 of record JAVJIF010001195.1, read on the forward strand.
TTATTTAGAGGAATCTTGAGGAGTTAGTACAGAGCCCTTCACGGGGAATTCGGCTACACTCTTGTGTTAAACTTGGTATTTAGTTTAAGAGTTTAGTTTAGGTCATAATAGTTTTTAATTCCGCATTATTTGATATTTAGTGACCATTAGATTAGCCATCACCTATTCATCCCCCTCTAGGTGTTTACAGTTGGTATCAGAGCCAAGTGCTCTGAATTTGGGTCTCACAACCTAGAGTTAAAAGATCCTCATTTTAGGCTAATCACAAAATTTGTACACACACCATGGATTTCATATCACCACCCACTTTTGACATTCTTAACATCCAAGTTTGGAAGGTTAAGATGTCCTTGTACCTCAAAGGCCTAGGCATTCATGTTTATTTTGCCACTACTAAATATTCTTATTGTTTAAATGGCAAAAACCTTGAGGCTAATGCAAAAGCCCTACATGCTTTAAAGTCAACCCTAAATGATGATTATTTATCTTGGGTTTCTAACATTGATTCGGCTTGTGTAGCATGGAACACCCTCATCTCCCTTGGCGAAAAAGATCTATATTATGCGGGGAGCGATTCGGATGTTGGAAGCGACACCTCCAACTTGTGCTACATGGTCCAAGGGGATAACCCCCTTGAGGTAACTACCGAATCCGAGGTAGAAGAAGATATGTCATATGATGAGCTCACATCTTTTTGTCAACAATTACTTGAGAAATATGACATGCTTAGAAAAGATAATAAAATTTTGAAAAAGAATTTTGATTGCATGCGTAATGAAAATGATTCATTTAGAAATAAGGTTGCATGCATTGAAAAAGAAAATGAAATTTTAAAAAATGAGAATGTTTCCTTAATGCCCAAATTGAATGATTTATGTGAAGGAAACACTATTTTGAAAAATAAGATTGTTTTGGTGGAAAAACAAAAAGAAGTTGCTTTTAATGAAAACACTTCTTTGAAAAGAAAAAATTTTGAAAATGAAAAAGAAAAAGTTTCTAAAAAGAATAAGAATAATGTTTCTTCATCTCATCATGCTTTACATGCCACCACAAATGAGATTAACTTTTTGAAAAATAAAATAAATAGTTTAAGCTCTACCTTGAGCTCATGTGCATTTAACCATAAGAGATTGGAAACCTTGTTTTCAAAGAAACAAACTCCACGCATTCATGCACATCATCATCATGCATATGCTTATGTTGCACGTCATGATTACCCTCACACACATAAGCATCCTAAGGTGTACAAGTGTACACATTGTGGCCGCAAAGGCCATTTAGTAAAGTTTTGTTTTGACAAGATGCATCATTTAAATTTTGCTAACAATAAAAATGTTTGGGTTCCTTACAAAGCTAACCCACAAGGACTCAAAAGAAAATGGGTACCAAAACTCCCACCGTGTGTTTTTGATGTAGGTGAGGGCTCTCACAAAACGTGAGAGGTATGGTGCCTTGATGGTGGATGCACATGGACTTGATGGACACATATTTGATGCATCGCTATCAAGGAGGTTTGGTGGAACAACCACCATGTTTGGAGATTTGGAGCATAGTTCCTTGGTTTGGCATCTATCTCTAAAATTCTTAATTTATTTACATGCTTATTCATATGTGATATTTTAAGCATGTTCATGTTTTAGTTGTTTTGTGCTTCATGTGGTAAATACTAGTTTAAATGTAGTTTTTATTAAAACTTGAATTTATACGTGTACAAGTAGTGAGCAACATTTGATTCATATACGTTTGCACTTCATTGTTCATTTGTACTCACTATATGCACATGTATAGCCTAGTTTTGATGATTCTCTCATTTACACTTGTTTTGCCTATTTTCATGTATTGCTTCATGTATATGTATTTTGTATTCAAATCTAATAAATATACATGTGTACCCTTTTGAGTCTCTTGCCTTCATGCAAATTATATCATAGACTCTTTTATGTTTGGGATATGTATGCATATTATTAGCTTTGGATAAAATCATATATATACCTAGAAGTGTGTTTTTAATATGAAAAATAAATTTTCATGTTTTATTTGATAAAATAAAATGAATAATTTGTTTTGATCATTTTGAGCTTCATTGACTATTTTCATGAAAATGCTAGTTACATGATTTTTGAACACTCACATCTTTTATTTGTTTATTCATGACTTTGTTTCATGATTATTTTTGAGCTTCATGGACTTTGAGTGTTGAATTTTGTGTATTTGATATGATTCATGAAAAACATATGATTTGATTTCATGTTTTTGAAGGATCTTTAACTAGTTTTTCAAAAATCAATTTAAGTAGTTATTAATTCTTCAATGTTTTATGAGCTATACACATGATCCTATTATTGTTTCAATTGGTATCATTGAATCATTTCAATTAGTATCAATTTGACTCTATTTTTGTATATACTCATATTTTGTTTTCTTATGTATGTATGTATCAATTTCAATTGGTATACTCATTTTTTTTCATACATATATATGAGTTATTTGTGCTTGCTTTACAATTGGTTTACATATTTAAAGCACATAGTTTATGCTAAGCTTGATTTAAAACTTTATTTTCAATTGGTAACTCAATTGATATTTTAATAAAGCTTATGCATTGTTTTTTAATTGGGATCAATATGTTTCAAATTTGTTATAAATTTCAATTGGTATCAATATGTTTTACCTATTTTAGAAAAGTCAAAAATTATAATGTTTATTTACAATGGTATCTTAAAATTTGACTACAATTGGTATATTAAAAATTTGTTTTATTGAGAAAAATTCAAAATTTTGTTTTAATAAGAAAATTAAAAAATTTTATTTGTATTGCCTATATGCAAGAGGAGCTTAACATCTCTTCTACATATAGATTCATGTTAAGTGTATCCTATATTGAGGAGCTTGACAACTCTTATTTATGTGATACACGTGTGTAGGGGGAGCTTCACATCTCCTCTTATGCATTGCATATTATGTGTTATGTGAATTGGAGCTTGTCATCCCTTCTTCATGTAATGCATATATGTAAGGAAGTTAACTTAGCGTCTTCCTCTTCATGAATGTATATCGTATATAATCCTTATTGATTGATTTATGTTTACCCCTTCATTGGTTCTTTGTTTCGGACAAAAAAAGGGGGGAGAAAATTTTTGTTTTTACTTTAATCCCTTTGTTGATGATTGACAAAAAGGGGGAGAAGTATTTGTGATTTGTTTGGTTTATATGCATATTTTCCTTCCTTTATTCATAAAGGGGGGGTAAGTATTTATGGTTATGCATATATGTTTTGTTTTGCAAATAGGAGAAAAGAATTTGATTTGTTTTATCTTCATACATTTGCATACATGTTTATGTACATTCATTGCATATTTATTATTTATTTGTTATGCATGAGTTAAGGGGAAGCTTCTTTGAAGCTTTACTTTAATCCATGCATATATAACTTCATGAGTTTTGTCATCATCAAAAAGGGGGAGATTGTTGGCCCGAAGGCCCATCACTCTAGTTTTGATGATGATCAACTCATGTAGTTATAGTACTAATGATCTTGTGTTTAATTAGTGACAGATTTATGATTAAGATCTTAGTAGGTGCATAGCTTCAATAAAGGATTTAAAGTCAAGTTTTGAAGCTAGCACGGTGTGATCCAAAGAGCTTTTGGATCGTGTTTGGACCAAGTCAAGAAGATGAGAGGACTTCAAGTGAAGACTTCAAGAAGATGAAGACTTATTTCTAGGTTTGTTTTTAGAAGATTTTATTTTTAGATAAAATGTAAAGGATAGAATAGTTGGTGGATTGCTCAAGTATATATTACACACACACACTCTCGATTTAGTTTGTTTTTATAAAAGAGTTTTCTTTTAGAAAAATATCGGTTTGATTTTTGGTATTCTAGTTTACATGTTTTAACCAAAACCGTATTTAGTGCATAATGTCAAAAACATAGATATTTCACCATGTTTGTGTAGTGGATCATATCCATACACTCTATGCTTTCAAAGTTGTTTAAATATCTTGTTTTTGTATTTGGAGAAGTTTTGAAAAAGATTAGTTTTAGAAAAACCAATTTTGGAAAATACCGTTTTCATTTTTAGCCAAAATTTCCAAGTTACAAAAATAGTCCAAATTATTTGTAACATGCCTTGATTTTGTGCAAGCATGTTTGTTTATCAAAGTATATTGGTAAAACTATTTTTGTAAATTTTTCTATATTATATGGGATTTTATTTGAGCCAAAATGACTTAACTTTTATTTCCCAGATTTCTGTTTTCAGGCTTCAGCCGGTCGACCGACGTGCACAGCGTGCATGCCAGTATCTGGCTAGAGGGCCGGTCGACCGGGACGGTCGACCGTCAGCCTCGGTCGACCAGGCCGGTCGACCGGCAGAGAGTCTGCTCTCTGTTCCAGAGGTTCGGTCGACCGAGCCGGTCGACCGCTACCCCAACGGCCAGAAATCTGACCGTTGGCGGTCGACCAGGCGGTCGATCGTCAGGCCATCTGGCCCCCAATGGCTAGTTTTTCTAGCTCTATAAATTGGGGTATTTGGGGACTGTTTTCTCTAAGATTTTAAGTGGATTTTTACAATAGTTTTTCCTACTCTTTCAAGAGGTTTTCTCCACTTATTTGAGAGCAAATATTTCCAATCAAAAGGGGAGTTTTATCAAGAGTGTTTTAGAAGTGAATTTCTTGAGTTTTTCCTCCACCATTTCCATCCTTATTTTTCTCACAAACACTTGAGCAACCCATTGATTATTCATCTTATAGGAGTGTTGTAGTGAGATTGTTTTTAGGTGATCAAAGTGTTGTGATCACCAAAGACTTCTTCTTTGTACTTTGAGGAGGCGGACGAGTGCGTTCGCGTGGTTTAGAGTTCGTGTGTGAACTCTTGGTTTGAGGTGCGGCCTCGGCAAGCTTGTGGGGCTTGCGGTGTGTACGGGACTAGAGAGTCTGAGGGATTGTAGGTGTTGCGGCACCGAGGAGTGATCCATTGGGATCGAGCATAGTGGAAATCCTTCGTGTGTCGAAGGCGGGGATGTAGAGCAAGTGTGCTCGAACCTCGAAACAAATCCCTTGTGTTTGCGATTGCTCACTCTCTATCTCTTATTTATATCTTGCATGCTATTATTGTGCTTATCCTTACATGCTTGATATTCATATTGTGCTTAATTGTTATACTTGCTTGGGGATTGTTTGCTAACACTAGTTTTCAACCAAGAGAGCCAACGCGGCACCTCAACTCTTATTTAGAGGAATCTTGAGGAGTTAGTCCAGAGCCCTTCACGGGAAATTCGGCTACACTCTTGTGTTAAACTTGATGTTTAGTTTAAGAGTTTAGTTTAGGTCATAATAGTTTTTAATTCCGCATTATTTGGTATTTAGTGATCATTAGATTAGCCATCACCTATTCACCCCCCTCTAGGTGTTTACAAACACTTCAGATTTAAGCTGCTGCTTCTGGCGACTTATCATTACGTGCCCACACGACACTTTAGAAATATCACCATTATAAATATGATGTCATACCGGTTCCCATTAGTTTCCCCCACCCCAGTGTAAGTTGAGTATTTTTATTATACATATATGAATTGCCTAAAGATAATATCCAGAAGTGTATACAGTATAACCATGATTATCCAACTACGGTAATTAACAGGAATATTATATCAGGAGTATAATATCAAGAGTCGCCCTTTTTCAGGGGTTCAGAAATACAGGAGTTCAGGAGTATAGGAGTTCAGGAGTACACTACAGGAGTTCGGGAGTACCAAATATCTGGTAACAGTATAATAATCATGCCAAGTCCCCGTAAAAGTAATAGTTATGAATATGCAATATAATAAAGGTGTCACAATATCAGGTTAAGTGTACCAGTACCATGTGGTAGCATGCGAAGTGTCAAGTGTTATTATATCAGGTGTCAGATAGCAGGCGATAAGTATAGCATGGCAAGTACCTGTATCAGATATCAAATAATAAGTATAGCATGGCAAGTACTGGTATCAGATATCAAGTAATAAGTATAGCATGGCAAGTACCGGTATCAGATATCAAATAATAAGTATAGCATGGCAAGTACCGGTGTATACATATCTGGGTGAGGTAACTAATATATCGGTGAAAGTCGCAACATCAAATACTAGGTATCAACCGGTCACGTAACATGGTACAGGAGAACGGTATAAACATTTCAAACTCTTCACAATATTATTTCTAACAATAATAAATTTATCTATTTATTAGCCATGCGAAGCCGAGTGAAGCAGGAGCAGATTTAGGCATACCCGGTATAATACCAGTTCGGCAAGGTATAATAACGGCCGGCAGCTATTTATAAAACATGATAATCATTTATATAATATATACTAACTTGCATAAAGAGATATCATATATTAAAAGCAAGATAATAATTATTAGACATGGAACGATGGTAATAAAGTAAGAAATGTCAAAGAAATATACTCGCCTAACACCGGAATGAAAATACTGAGAAAGTCCGAGAAATCCGCGAACGCATGCGAGCAAGCCACTAGCCCATTAATATATATTAAAATATATAAATATAAATATTTATATAATTATTAGAGAGAATGAGAGAGGAGAGAGAAAGTTGTAGGAAGGAGAGAGAGAAATTAGGACATTTTTAGAAAGGAATTAGGAATTAAAAGGGGAGGGTATGGTTGTAAATATGGGGAAGTAATTTAGGAATGAGGGGATGGGTATTTTAGGGAATGTAGAAAATGTGAGTTTATTTAGGGAAAAGAAAAAGAAAGAAAAGAAAGAAAGAGTTAAAGAAGGAAAGAAGAAAGAAAGAAAGAAGGGAAATTGAGGGGGAGTAGGGGGTGGCCGGCCGGCGGCCGCAGCGCCGCCGGGGGAGGGGCGCACGCGGGGGTGCCCAAGGGGAGGGGAGGAGGGGGTTTGGTTGTTTGGTTTGGTGGAGGAGTGGTTGGTGGTGGTAGTTGGTGGTGGTGGTGGTTGTGGTGGTTGTTGGAGGTGGTGGGAAGTTAGAGGAGGAGGAGGAGGTGATGATGGGGTGGTGGGAGTGGTGGATTTGATGGAGATGATGGTGAATTTTGGAGGAGGAAGGGAGGTGGTGGTGATGGGTTTTGGTGAAATTAGAGATGGTGGGGAGTTGGTGGAGGTTGAAGGAGGTGGTGAACTGGAGAGGGGTTATGGGGGAGTGGTTGGCAGGCCTAGGGGTGGCCGGCGACAGTGGTGGTAATGGTGGAGGCGGCGGTGTGAAGATGAAGGGAGTTGGTGTTTGGTATTTTGTTTGAAGTGGTTTGAAATTTGAAATTGAATTGGAAAATGAGAAGGAGAAGGAAAGGAGAAGGGGTGTTAATGGAGGAGGAGGAGAAGGAAGTGATGACGAATGGGGATGGGGGGAAGAGGGGCTGCTGTTGCAGCCCTGCAGGCGGCTGCAGGCGGCGGGAGCAGAGCATGGGAAAGTCAAAGGGGAAGAAAAGAAAAGAAAGAAAGGAAAGGAAAAAAGGGAAAAATTAAAGAAAAAGAAAAATAACTATAAAAAATAATAAATAAATATTTTATTAAATAACTAAATTAATATAATATTCTGGGATATAAAGTAGAGGAGTGGAGAAGGAAAAAAGTAAGAAAAGATAAGATCGGTAATTAATATTATTATTTTAATACGACAAAAATTCGACTGTTTCAGAAATGTTCTGAAAAATTCTCAAAAATAGCAAATATTATCCTAAGATACTCGGTGAAATCGGATATGAGAAATTCGATCTAGTTTTCAAATTAAAAATTTTAGAATCTTCGGGCGATACCAGAATCGGTCAAATTTTGATAAATTTAGAAAATCTCAAAAAATGTATTTAGATAAAAAATGAAATTCTAAGAAGTAACGTGAAATCCGTTCTGAAAATTTAATCCCATTTGAAAACTAAAAATTCGGAAATCAGTCAGCGATGCCGACTGACACCGATTTTGGAGATTTTGCAAAATAATTCTGAAAAATTTCAGAAAATCATGAAAAATCTAAAATATTAGAAAACAATGTCTGAAACTAAAATCGGTCAAATCGGACTACCAGAAAGTCAAATCAGGCGGTATGTCGGTATCGGGTTCCCAGTCTGGGTCAGGGCTGACTCTAAGACTGAGAATCCAGATTCGATACCCAAAAACAAAAGCAATCACAACTCAAAGATAAATATAGAGAGAAAATTAAGATAATACGGTCAAAAAAATTAGAACACGTATCTGGGTACGTATCCTGGGAACGGGGTGCTACATTTTTTATTAATAAACTTAAATCATAAGCGTGTAAAACTGTAACGCAATAAATTCTATATGAATAAGAAAATAACAATAGAAAGAAATCTGGCCTGTGGGGAGCAGTCATGTAAACACTGCCTTAGAAGAGAATAGACCCGCCCTATCGCTCGGGCGTTGTCGCGGTCGTCATCCATTATCCGTTATAGCCCCCGGAACGGTCAAGCACCCAGCTCGAGTATGAATCTGGGTCTTTACTCAGATGAAGATTGGTTGGCCCAGAAAAAGCAATGCAAAACAAGAGAGTTGAGAGAGTATAAGAATAGAGCTTCCCCGTTTGCAGGTAGAGTGCTAACAGAGAGTCCCTAGGAGGGAGAGAAGAGAGTAGTAGTGTTGTCTTTCTGCTTCTAAACTGGGATTCTATTTTAGGCAGTATAGCCCCCGAGTTCAACATCACAATCTCGTGATCTGCGGTAGTCCAACATCACGATCTCGTCTTCTATGGTAATAGGCGAGTGGTTGCGCCTAATCCGCAGATTTTACGATTTGGAAAATCACCAGAAGGAATTGGTCAAACAACTTTTTCGAAATCAAAATAAAAGAATTAAAAACAAAGCCGAGTTGGGCTCGGGCACGGACACGTGCGACGCAGACGCGGCGTGCGTACGGGTGTGTGGTCAACCCGTCTCATGGGTAATAACTGAAAAACACCTAGAGGGGGGTGAATAGGTGTTAATGCAAATCTAATGATCTTTTTAAACAAGTATGAAAGAATGATGCAATTGGTCACTCAAAACAAGAAATTGAAGCCGAATTCCCCGTGAAGGGCTCTAGAACTTCTCCTTTATGATTCCTCTAGATTATGAGTTGAGGCGCGTAATTGCTTTCTTATTGAGATGAGTAAAGACCGAAAAATGCAAGTAATGAAATGGATGCAATATTAAAGTGCAAGCAAGAAGTATCCCAAGATATAAATGTAAAGTAATGAAAAAAATAATGAAACCAATCGCAAACACAAGGAATTTGTTTCGAGGTTCGAGCCACCGCTCTACATCCCTGCCTTCACCACCGTGAAGGATTGCCATTATATCCACCGAGGAAATTACAAGAGGTCTACACAAGATCGGAGTACCGAACTCCCACCAATCCAATCCTCTTCACAAGAGGGATCTCAACACAAAGAACAACAAGTAACAAGGTGATCAAAAAGACCACAAACTTCTCTCTTACAACTCCTTATAGAATGGAATGATTTTTGGCTCAAGAAGTGTAGTGAGAAAAATTCAGTTGAAAAGAGTAAGAAAAAAATCTTTAAAACAACTGAAAAACTTAGACCAAGAATGCACTTTAGAATTGAGGGCTTTGAAAAACTTTTCTTCTCTTTTTAAACACAAAACAATGTGTATTTTTCTTGATTTTTACAAGTGACCAATCATCTATTTATAGGGATTAAAGGAGATCTAATCATCATTATAACTAGTTTAATAGGTCAGAAAATAGCCCCCAAAGTTTCAGAGATAGCTGACTAAAACGTCACAATCAAATCCAATAATCAAAACTCAGAAAACTAGCCGTTGGGCTGCTGGAGGCTGTCGGTCGACCGGCCCGGTTGACCGGCAGTCTATTGGCAAACTAGCCGTTGGACTCGGTCGACTGGTCGGTCAACCGGAGACTAAACAAAAAAATTTCTTTGTTCTGTCGGTCGACTGGCCCGGTTGACCGACAAAACCTGAGAGCAAGGGTCTTTCAGTCGGTCGACCGGTCCGGTTGACCGGCAAACGTGCACAAACGTGCACTCCAAGACCACAAGGCCCGGTCGACCGGTGCGGTCGACCGATCAGGCCTGAACTAGATCCGGTCGACCGCCCGGTCGACCGTTGGGCCTGAAACAGGATTTTTATAGGAAAAATTTTGAACTTTGAAAAATTTTCAAAATAATTTTGTAAGGCTATATGATTAAGTAGCATGTTATAAGGGTTGGTATACATGATATAAATAAGATGTAAAAATATAAAATAATTTTAGTCATGTATAACCATCAAGACATGCACCTAAGGGTCTGTTTGGATTTAAGGAATTGGTGTGAAGTGAGGAAGTAGGAAGTAAGATTTATTTCCTTTAGGAAAAAGGGAAATGAGTAGTAAGTTTTCTGGTGTTTGGATGGTTGTTGGGAAGTGTGGTTTGGAAAATGTTTTGTCGTTTCCGGTGTTTGGATGGTAATGAAAAGTGGAAATGGAAAAGTTGACCACAAAGTTGACCGCAAAATAATATTAAAATAAAATTAATTAAGAAAAATAAAAAATAGATTGTAATTAGAATGCAAGTGAGATTTACATGACCAAAAAATTAACTGTTTTATGCTATAACTTATTATAAATGAGATTTACATGACCACAAAATTAACTGTAGCACTCTGGAAGTGAGAAAATGGTTGTGTAAAAGAGAGATGAAAAAGGGAAAAGGGAGTTTTCTTATTTTCCTTTTCCGGTGTTTGGATAGATAGGGAAATGAGCAATTATGCTTCCCCACTTCCTCACTTCACTCGGATTCCTTACATCCAAACACGAAATCAATTAATCAAAACAAAAACCGTATTTTGAAAAATGAAAGTGTGTGTGTGTGTGTTTTCTTGAGCCAACTTATCATAAACACATTCTTTAACAAACTAATTCTTACAAGGTTCTAGGTGACTACAAGGTCTTCAAATGGGCTCCTTCATATGCGATGTTGAAATAGCTTGACTCCTTGAACCCGAAATGAATCAATCTTGAGTCAAAAATACCTTCCTTTAGGGAAGAAGAAATCTTGAATCCATAGAGCCCTGAAACACACTTAAACACTAAAACATGATTAGTACAAATAACTATATATATTTTGTAATAATCAAAACTCAAAAACCGGGTGATTGTAACCTTGGGCCAACAATAACTCATAACAATTGGATAAGAAAGATTTGGTACATAAACCACTTACCTTCCCATATCTTATCTCATATGGGACTAAATGAACAAGTCAAAGTGAGCACTATGAGAAAAATGACGCTTTCTCTTGATTGTGTTTCCTCAACTCCAATAATTTATGCTACTAGTAGTGAGGATATTTTCCATTTTCCCTTAGAATCAAACCTTGGAAATATCCTTGCTAACCATGGTTGAGTAACCAAAAAGGACAACGTGGCTAAAATTCCAAGGGGGGAAGATTCCACATAGACATATGACTCCGAGAGATTGGACTTGTCCGGGGCCGTCCAAATGACCCGAACCCAATCCCAAATCTTATCATGTAATCAAACCATCCGAAGACCACAATATTTGATGCGGGTGGACTTGACCCAGTCCACGCAGCGCGTTGCCGCCCGTTATCCAATAGTTTTTCCAATTGGTTTGACCATTTTGCCCTCGCGATACCGATATGATACCGACCGATTCAATCGACGTGGCTGGTTTACGTAAAGCCCCTTTCCGTTTCGTTATTGAGTTTTTGACCCCAACTAGATATTTAATTTTGCCATGTGACCGAGGAATCTTCGTTGGAATCCTTTTGTGCTTGTTTAATATTGAATTATTACTAATTATTAAAATCAAAATATATCTATATACAAATAGCGCGATATATACCAATCCATATACAAGTGGAAGATAAATAGTATAATATTCCGCTTTTTAATTATAACCCCATACTGAAAAAAATAAACGAAAAACGAATTTACTAATTAAAATTTTAGAACATAAGAAATAAGAACAATATTTATAGCTACTAATCTAACTGATTTTCATATCTTTTTCTAGCTAACCACAATTTTGATCCGATCAAGACACCGAACTCACACATAATTTCAAATTTTTAGCAATTTTTCAGACGGGGAGTTAAGATAACAAGATAGATATCGAGAAATATCTTGATAGTTTTTATATCTTAAGTTCCAAATCTAGAAATCTGTTTTGATTATTGGGTGGGTGAAATCATTATCTAAAAAAAAAAAAGCCAAGATTTATATATTTGAATTTCTAATCCAACTCAAAAAATTTATTTTGGCGTTAAAATAATATTTTTTTGATTTTAAAGCTTTTTGTAACGGATAAGATATGCAAGGGTTCTAATAGAGCAAGAAAAGCTTATAAGCAACTTGTGTGCTCAAGTTTGATACCTCAAAAAGTGACTTCCCTTTATACAACCAAAATACATAATTGGAAAAAGTCCTCCAACTTAAAACTTTCCACATAAACAATGTGCAAAAAAAACCTCCAAAATAAAGTATTTGTTTATCAGTCGTCCTTGACTCAATCGTGACCGTCGACTGGGCCAAGGAAAAACTAACGAAAGGTCTTCGCTGTTCCCTCTTTGTAAATATCGGCGCTGCTGGCCTCCGTGTTTTTTCTTCTAATAATAAATCACCCACCCACCCGCTTCGCATCCTGCGGGTATTTATAGACCCCGCACCCGCGTCCTCATCCCTTTATCATCATCATCAACAGCAGCTCCAGGGTCCAAAAAGGAAACAAAGTTCCGCGTTTTGGGTCTCCGGGAAGTTTTCCGGTTTCGATAGAGCACAACGTCCCAATTTTCTCAACCGGCTGTAATTACTCTGATTGGAGAGGTCCTCAGAAAAAAGTGGCGAGAGAAAAGTGGGCGGATAGAAATTTATACCCACGAACGCTGCTCCCTTAAAATTTTTTTTTTTTGTTATAATACAACTCAACAATCCTTTTGCCCTCCCTCACAATCCCCAAAAAAAAATTAAAAAAAGTAATAAAAAAAAATCCCACACCCCACGAGGAAAAAAAAGATAAAAAAACAGAGGAGGAGGGGGAGATCGCCGCGCCGTTGTGCTCTCTCTGATCGGGCGCCCCGCGGGCCCTCTTCCCCACTCGCGGCATCTCTCTCCGCCGGTGATCTGTTTCGATCCTCCCTCTGCCGCCGTCGCCGTCGCCGGCTACCTGAGAAGAAGAAACAAAGAAAGGATTTTTTTTTTGGTAGTTGCTTCTGACCCACCCTTCTTCTCTCGCTCAGTCATTTGGGTTGCTGAAAGATTCGATTCGAAGAGATGCGGGAAGGGGGCGGATACTACAGTTCCAAGAAGACGGATGATATCTGCGAGGATGTCTGCGGCCCGGTAATTTCTTCTCTCTCTCAGATCTTTATTTTCTCTGATCTAATCTGCTGCCGTTTTTTTCCCCTTATTTTTTGTTCAATTAGGAGTTTTTTTTTTTTTTTGATTCGCTGCTGATTGTAGAAGGAATCTGTTCAGTGATTCAAATGTCCAGCAATTTGGCATTTTTTTTAAGTTTATTTCGTTTGATTTCAAATCCCAATTTCCTCTGATTGTGTAGTTGGCATCAGTTCAATCATTTAAATTTTAGCATTTTAGAATTGTGGAAAATTAGTTGGCATCGGTTCAATACTGACTCCGTTCGTCGTTCTAGCATTATTAATAGAAAGCTTGGAATTTGGAATTGAGATTTCTCCATTATTATTATTAAAATTTCTTCAGATTACTATTATAATTGTTGTTGTTACTTATTTGTGATTGGAAATTTCAGCAGGCTACCAAGAGCATGTCGAGGCTGCGGTGCGCGTTGCGGGGGTTCGATGTCAAGGCCCTGCTCTTCCTCTTTGTCGGAGTGCCTATCTTTCTCTTGTTAGTCTATATGCATGGGCAGAAGCTTACTTATTTCCTTCGGCCCATTTGGGAGTCTCCCCCCAAGCCTTTCAATCACATCCCCCATTATTACACCGAGAATGTCACCATGGAGAACCTCTGCCGGCTCCACGGCTGGCGGGTCCGCGACACCCCCAGGCGTGTCTTTGATGCTGTCCTCTTCAGCAATGAGTTGGACATCCTCGCCGTCAGGTGGAAAGAGCTCCATCCTTATGTCTCTGAGTTCGTGCTCCTGGAGTCCAATTCCACCTTCACCGGGTTGAAGAAGCCACTGTTTTTCTCAAAGAACCGGGAGCGGTTCAAGTTCGTCGAGTCCAGGCTCACTTACGGGACTGTTGGGGGAGGTTTGTGAAGGGCGAGAACCCATTTGTGGAGGAGTCTTTCCAGCGGGTGGCGTTGGATCAGCTCATTAGGATTGCGGGCATTGCCGATGATGACTTGTTGATCATGTCCGATGTCGATGAGATCCCGAGTGGTCACACCGTCAACCTCTTGAGGTGGTGTGATGATATCCCTGAGGTTCTCCATCTGCAGCTCAAGAACTACCTTTACTCGTTTGAGTTCTTGTTGGATGATAAGAGCTGGAGGGCGTCGGTTCATAGGTACCGGGCTGGGAAGACGAGATACGCTCATTTCAGGCAGACCAACGACCTGCTGGCTGATTCGGGCTGGCACTGTAGTTTCTGCTTCCGGTACATCAGTGAGTTTATCTTCAAGATGAAGGCTTACAGCCATGTCGATCGGGTAAGGTTTTCCTACTTCTTGAGCCCTACAAGGATTCAGGATGTGATTTGCCGAGGAGCTGACCTGTTTGACATGCTTCCGGAGGAGCACACGTTCCAGGAGATCATAGCAAAGTTGGGTCCAATACCGAGCTCATATTCTGCCGTCCATCTTCCAGGGTATCTACTTCAGAGTGTCGACAAGTATAGATATCTCCTACCCGGGAACTGCAAGAGGGAGAGTGGCTGATTGCTAGCATTGTTATTTAGGGATTCGTCACTCATGCCACAGGGATTGTAACCTGAAAATTGATTGCTGTGGCATATATCGGACATGGATATCTAACTTAGATGATTCTTCTGAGAGAAGTCGGCAAGGATGGATGAGTTTTCATGTTTATAATGTGAGATTATTCAAGGCTTTTATAGTATCCGCTCATGCTTTTTTGGGGCACATTTCATTTGCCAAAGGAGCAGGGCGAGGGATTGTCGCTTCTTCCATGAGAAGTTCTCCTGTCCCTTCTTCCCTTATCGGTATGTCATGTCACACTGGTTCACGTAGAACGCAAATTGAGTGGCGATTTCCAAACTTTTTGTGCTGTGGGGATTTGTTATTCCTTGAAACTAATTAATTCATGTATTCTTCTTCAAATGTGCCTGGATGTTCTGTTGATTCCTTGATTGTATCATCCGACGTGCTTCTTTCATTTGATGACAAATGCTGATTTATTTTTATTTTTTTTAAACTATGGGGTTATCTTCTGTTAGTCATATTAGGCTTCATGTTTACATTTCTTTCAAATTCATAATAAATTGCATTGTCACAATAGTATGGAATCCATCCCTTAAGGAGACTAATTATTCATCTGCCAGTTGTCTATGACTTGATAGGTAGGTACTAGTGTTCGAATTTTCAGAATAATATAGATCTTTGATGCTAGGTTTTGTGTAAAGGGTCATGAGATCCATAGGATATGGAACTGTCCTGGCAGTGCAACATGTTGATAATGGATTTTTGCATTTCTAGCAGCTGGCTAATGTTGACATGCCAGTTTGGTTTCAGATCATTTGCAAGATCAATTATTGCATGTGTCCCAGTATTGGTGCTATTGGACACTTGGGAATTGGGATATCATCTGTGTTGGTCATATGGTTTGCAGATGAACATCTTAAATGTTTACTTTGGTAATGGGTTTTTGCACACTAGTAGCAGCCTTTATGTTGACCCCATGACATTACCAGTTTGGTTTTCCCAATATTATCACTTTGCTGAATTTGTCTAGAATTGTTTGTCTTTTAAACTTGAGAATTGGGTTATCATCTCTACTGGCATTTGGCTTGCAAATGAATATTTTAAATGTTTACTTTGATAATGAATTTTGCACCCTTAGTAGCATATGATTTGCATACGAGCATCTCATGTTTTTGAGTCTTTATGTAGCTGGATATAAGATTTATGAATGAGTCTCCCATGGTCCTGACATTCTTTCTTTAGCTGGGTTATAGTCCACTATTTTTGGCATAATCATGTCTGTTTAAATATTGTTATGTCAAGGATTTTCTTGTCCCCCAATGATTAAAGGGGCTGCACTGCAGTGTCTTAAACCATCAGTATCTAGCTAGGCAGAAAGCATTTCTTGTATGTGTGTATAGGGAAGTAATGCCTTGATTGTAATTTCTCCTATACGTAACCAATGTTTCCTCTCCAATTTATGCTCTCTAATCAAATCAATCTCTGCAAATTCTATTTTCAGATCCTTTCCTTTTTTTTCTGGGCATATTATAACTGTTTTGTTGTACGCAACCATGTAGTTATGTCTGGCACAGGAGAGTATACTCTATGAAGATCCTAAATAGTTCACAATAACATCCTATGGGCCCAATATCAAAATACTTGCAAAAGTTATTTTTAGTATTTGTACTGGCATATGGTTTGCAAATGAATATTTTAAATGTTTACTTTGATAATGAATTTTGCACCCTTAGTAGCATATGATTTGCATACCAGCATCTCATGTTTTTGAGTCTTTATTTAGCTGGATATAAGATTTATGAATGAGTCTCCCATGGTCCTGACATTCATTCTTTAGCTGGGTTATAGTCCACTATTTTTGGCGTAATCATGTCTGATTAAATATTGTTATGTCGAGGATTTTCTTGTCCCCCATTGATTAAAGGGGCTACACTGCAATGTCTTAAACCATCAGTATCTAGCTAGGCAGAAAGCATTTCTTGTGTGTGTGTTCAGGGAAGTAATGCCTTGATTGTAATTTCTCCTATACCTAGCCAATGTTTCCTCTCCATTTTATGCTCTCTAATCAAATCAATCTCTGCAAATTCTGTTTTCAGATCCTTTTTTTTCTGGGCATATTATAACTGTTTTGTTGTACGCAACCATGTAGTTTTGTCTGGCTCAGGAGAGTATACTCCATGAATATCCTAAATAGTTCACAAGAACATCCTCTGGGCCCAATGTCAAAATACTTGCAAAAGTTAATTTAGTATGTCCTGCATCTGTGCTATAGTATTCATGGAAAAGTGGAAGAAACTTCTAATTAGGACGGTCCTTGGGATGGAAAGGAGTATCTTACACTTTAGGAATACTGGTTTTGCTTCAGTCTATATACAGAACCTTTCCTCGAATCACTTTATTATCTACTATAATTATTTCTTACACCATAGGTTATAAGCATCAATTATAGTGACAAACATGACATAAAACTTCTAATACTGTAGGATTAAGAAACCCAAATAACTATATAGAATATGAAAAACTAAACAAACCTATAACCTAATTCTTTTCACGAATGCTTCTAGGCCTTTTAACTTTGCTCCACTTCTGCCATTTCTAGCTGGCGAAATCTGCTAAGGCTGTTTCTTGGATCAAAGCAAAGCTTCCATTGTTTTCCCAAACTGACCTCTAAGTCTCAATGTCTTATGTTGCGCAGACATTGACACCTATGTAGCACAGAAACTTCTATCATGGAGCCGTGTCGTGTCCAAAACGTGTCTGACGCTCGTGTCGGACACACGTGTTGTGTGTATTTTTAAGAATTTACCACGTGTCCATTTCAACATTGTTGTGTCCATGCAACATAGATTGACACACTATCATGGAGATGATATGGCATGACATGCCTATACATAAGTTCAAAGAAGTACATACACGATAACTTGTCCGATACATGTATCACACGACACGGCTTCACGATAGAAGTGTCGACGCTACGTAGCTTAATGTTGCTTTACTTGGTTATTTGACATGGGTGTCAAGTGTGAGTGTAAGTGTCATATACAGGAACCTCTTGAAGAGATCCAGCATACATACAAAAGAATTTTCTATTGATTTATTTGCAAGTATATGTATGCATATGCACACAAACATACTTGGTCGGTTCACAGTTGTGAAGGATCAATATAGACCTTTAATTGATATGGTCAGAGGTTGAAATCTTTGATATGAAAGCACCAATATTAAAGTGGAAGAGCGATATCATCTTAATATGATGACTAGGACTCCGATGTGTCCTTCGAGTGTTAGCGTCATTGAAATGTCCAATTGTCAAGAGCGCCTAGTACATCCAAATACTGTAGCAAGTGACCAGTATGAGCATATCTGGAGCGGTTGTACTTTGTGGCGTCTCTGTAGGCTCGGTTGTCTTTCTTATTCTAGGAACTTGGATGGTGGTGCTTTCTCTGGAGTCAGGGTTGGTTCTATGTTATATTGTTGTAGTTGTGTCCTAGAAGCATTCTTGAGTGAGTTCCTACCCTTCAAGCCTATGTAGACAATGGAATGTTATATGCATGTTCTGGGAAATCAATGCTTCATCAGATACATTACCAGTTACTGCCCTCTGACCCTCTTGATCTTTTGTCTGTCATTGGTCCCATCTCATTTTTGATTAAGTTTTTAGTTCTAATGGAGAATGAACGGTTTTACTAACTCGTCAAGGGCGGCTCAACATGTGCACAGTTTATAGGAAGTAGCTACAAACCTTTAAGAAGACAATTGCTTTAATTTAACAATGATGGGGTTTTAGCTTTTGGGAAATGGGGGATATGAATGAGAGCATCTAATACACATCCCTTTTGCAAATAGTTTGGTTGGTGAGGCAACATTCTGGTGGAGCAGTTCCCTGTTGTTGGTAGAGAGGGCAACAGCCTTGCAAATATCTTCCACAGTTTTCTTGTAGAAGTTTTGTATTCATCATCTTTTAATGCCTCTTGCCTTTACTTGTTCTTTTACTTAATGTTTGAAAGGTCTTGTGATGGATCCTAACTTTTAAACGGATTAAGGAGAATTTATTTATTTATGGTATCAGCGATACAATTGTTTCATGGCAGAGAAGTTGCCCACAGTTTGGATATTGGTTTGAGTTAGACCTTATCTTCTTCTTAATAGCATTGAGTTTGTTCTAATGCTATATCGATCTTTTTTATATGTAAAGCTAGTACAAGTTTTTCTTGATAATCTATTTTTGTTCCCAGTATATTTTTTTGAACAGCCTATCCACTTATGGGACAGCCCATCATTAGACTTGCAGGCAATGTTGAAGATTTGCTATCTGGCAGGTCAATGAGCTTAACTGGAGAAAAGAAGTTAAAAAAAAAAAACCTAAACAGATACAGTTGGTATCTTAGTTTAGACTTCGTAAGCTGCCTACTGAATAGAAAATTTTGCACACCAGCATGGATTTTTTATGCTGAAATTAGTGTTTTACATCCTGACACTCGTTCTCCCAGTTTACCTGTGTTACTTGAATGTGTAGCGTGCATTTAAATTCTTAGTGTTTACTTTTGAAATAGTTGTAAATCTCCTTTTTTGTTGTGGCCTTTTTTCGTTATACTGAATGAGAATAAAACCGAAACCTTGATTCTAACTTTCTCCAGCCAAGGGATTGTCCAGTTAAACTGTATGCATCATTCATTCTGAATGTTCAGGAAGAACACTAGAGATATCTGATTTGATGTCAAGGACTCAAAACAGTATCAGAAATAGATCAAAGCTACAGATGAGGGCATATGCTGTAGGGAAAGATTATATTCCCTGCAAATGAAAATATGGCCAATCTGCAGGAGCCCAGGTGAAAAGGATCCATTGTTAGCCCCATCATCATCTGCCGTCTCCGGGAAGTATGAGAACCTAAGTACGAGGAATTCAAATCTCTACCACTTTTGCCATCACCCCACCCCCCCCCCCCCCCCCCCCCCCCCCAATGGAAACACATTTCCTCTTTTAATAGTTTCAGATGCGCGTGCTGGGGGAGGAAGAAGGAATGAAGGCCAAACGAGAAGATTGAACCAAGTTAACTTGTATTGTCTCCAGGTTTGTTTTCTTTCGTATAATCTGTAGGAAATACTCTGAAAGATAGATTATTGGCTTTGTATCGTTGATGCCTGTGGTGGTGATTATCGCTTTCTGCTTGTTGATTAGCTTTTTGTTTCCCTGTGCTCTAAAGTGTGTGAATGGGTCGATTTCATATGATTTAGACTAAAGTGAGGTCACTTTTGAGAAGTAGCCAACTTAGCTTTTGGCTTTTTTTTGTATTGCTTAAAAGTGTGCGAGTAATACACGTGTTTGTAGCTTATACACCCATAGATGTATTTACAATCTTGTGAATAGATTACCACTATCCATATTCGTATTTGTACTTCAAAACAGACGGGTGGATACCACGTATTCAGAGAGGAATACATACTACAGGTTCACTTGAATGTAAATGTGGTGGGCAAAAGGGAATAGAAAAGGACATGTTTTGTGAGATTGTCTGTCCCCATTTGCAAATATGCGAGCGTGACGGCCACTTCTTATGCTTTCTACTTCATGTGTGCATCATGCATGCACTCTTGGTATGTAAACTTGTGTGGAGCCTTTTTCTCCTCTTGATATGTGAACTTGTGTGGAGCCTTTTTCTTATTGTCATCAGAGATGTTGTGAATATTCCAATTTTCTTCTCTCTTTATCTCTTTCTTCTGGCAATTGATACCCACGAACGTTCCTTTTTTCCTTTCGCATTTGAGACGCTATGCTTCGCCAAAATAAGCAGAAGAACAGGGGGAACCTGTGGCTGCAGTTTCTTATGGAAGCGAAATTGATAAGAGAGTGAGTCCACTTCCGGAGATGACTTGGACTTGGTTGCATGATGGAAATTGCATTACATTGATGGTAGGCAGGGTATGTGTTTGAGAAAATTCTCTTATTTTTTTTAAGTAAACTGTATCTGTATTGTCATTATTTTGTAATTTTTATCGGCTAAATTCAATTGAATGAAAGAATTTATTTTAGATTTTACAATAAAAAAACTAATTTCTCCTGAATTTGATAGTTACATGAGGGTAGAGTTTTCTGCGAGGATTCTTGAACTGCTTACCTAAGCTGAACATTGCAAATGCAATATTGAAGAGAAACTGTACATCATATAGAATCCCATCCATATGGAATGCAAATGATGGGTGAGATAAAATGAGGGCATTCTAGCAACATTGTGGCATCAAAAGATATATGCAAGTCCCTTGTTGTAGGTTCAAGGGTTGTGATTGCTCATCGGAGCACGGTGGTCGCCGCAAAGGGGAGACGTGGCACAAAAAAGGAGCCCCGATGGTGATACAATGATCTTGTTGATTTGTTAGACTACAAGTTGTGCTACATTTGCCCGCATGCCAGCAAAAATATAGAAGAGTAATGTTCTTTTAACTCAAGCCTTCTAATTAAAACATAACCTAAGGCTCCATGGTACGTGGATTTGCGTATAATTCACGGTTTCGGCGGACGCGGAGTCAATGAGTATTTTATTGAAGACTGTGGTGGAGATTTTTCACTGTGAATGATCAGATAGAGACACGATATTTTTACGCGGAAACTCAAATCGGGAAAAACTACAGGGAGAATCGGGAAAAACTACAGGGAGGAGGAGGAAAACTCACTATAACTCGTCGGTTTACAGGAATTACATTTATGTATTGATATTTTTTTGAGTTAGGATTAGACGGAAGGCCCAAAAAATCTCCTTTTCGTAGGAGAAGACGGTCTATTTGTATTGAACTCTTCATCCTCAGGTGGATTGGGCGCTGGCTAGATGTATATAACTGCACGATCTTCATATACGGATTTGTTATAACGACTGCGATTGCTGTCGTGATGGTTAAGATTGCATGCAGAGAATTTTGTCATTATTCATAATTGTCCGCCTTGAACGCATAGGCGTTACATGTCCTCAATGCGGGAGAGGAGGGGCGACGTTATTACAGGCAGAGATCTTAGCGGTTGTTACTTGTGGCTTCCAAATGAAGTCGAAGATGTTAAACTGTAGGTGACTTCAGAAGGTGATGCCTCCGGGATGAGGGTTTTGCTCCGGGGCGGCTCTAGGTAGCGAAGTTTTGGAGGTTGACTTGGGTTTGACCTAGAGTGATTTTACGATCTGTGGATGCTCTTGAGAGGGTCCGATGTGACAGAGGCAGTTGATAGTTGCGGAAACTTTAAAAGAGAAACTTGATTGTTTGGACATGTGGCAACATCTTGTCGAGGGTCAATTTTTGATCACTTCAAAGGCGAACAGCGGGAAGAGTCTAAGAGCGAAGCAAGTCTACTGGCAGAAGCAATTGTTTCAAATCCCGCTCCCTTTTTCTTTTTCTTTTTTTTTTCCCCATCTTTATATAGAAAAGATGGCCGTCCTCATAACAACAGCCCCCCTCCTCTCCTCTCATTCATGGAGTTGGAGATGATTCGTCCTATTTAGATATCCACGATCAAGAGGTGCTGGATTTTCTTTCGGATAGGAAGCTAGGGGAAGGATTTCGAACATATTCTGGGTTCCGTGACTCAAAAAAAGAGAGAAGCTGTGTCAAGTACTGAGCCCTACATGTACTGATTGACACAGAAGCTCACAAGTCTTGCTCTTGAGTTAGACTTCAACCACTAAATTTGTGTAAGAAATGCATTATTCAAACTGAAAAGAAAGAGCTACCATTAATGTAGAGTGGCGAGGACATTGGTGTGAACTTCCTTTTTTGCTTTGGCTGAAATTTTGCAGAATATTCATCCGTGCAACGAAGTTATCCAACGACCTAAATCAAAAACATGATTATGAACGTGAATTTATTATAAAAAGATGAGCACTTAAAGTATATAGTTGTTCTTTAATTTATTTTAAAATAACTTTCTTTAAATTCTTTAATATTCTTATTAATTGGTATCACGCTATTGCTTGATTTTGGTTCTTTTATATTCTAGAGCTTTCACGATTTTTTTTTGAAAAAAAACGTGAGGCCAAAAAGACCTTCCGGCTTTCCATTAATAAGTACTTATTAAAACATCTCAAGAATAAAGGGTACAAAAATGTGCAACAAAAAAAATGAGCCTTTAGAAAAAAAGAAGAAAGATATAACCTACGTATATTGAAGCCTCTAGTGTCATGCCCATGTCATAGCGGCTTTCAAAAGCCACTACGCCCAGCAGTGTAACTCGATCCATCGTACTTCCCGCACGCGAACTCTCCCATACTCACTCCATCTCATCTCCTCTCTCCCAGCATCACACTATTGAGCTTTTACGAATTGAACTCAAACATCCGAAACTCAAACGGGCTGGCTCAAGCCCTCCAAGATCCAAATGGGTCTTGTTGGTTGTTATAATTGGCCGTAATTCGTAAGTCGTAATTGGTAAATTCTTTTACAATTGTAAATGAGTTACATGCATGTAAGTTTTACAGTGTTTGGTTGGTAATATAAAATTGTAAGTGAAAAAGTGTATTATGTTTTACGATTTTTTGTTGTCATAATGTGTAAGTCGTAATTGAAAAAGTTGACCACAAAATTAATAATTTGATGATTTAAAATTTTTTAATATTGTAAATAAATACTAAAAATACTAAATATTTAAAAAAATTAATATTAACATAAAAAATAACACAATTTGCATGACCACAAAACTGTAAGTGAGCTGTAAGTGAGTGGCAATTGGGTTGTAAGTGAGTGGCAGTTGAGTTGCGTAAGTCTTTTACAAATTACGTCCAAACAAACATCATAGTTATAATTGAGTTGTAAGTCATTTACGAATTACGGCCTTTTACATCCAAACAAACAGTCCTATAAACGCACCAAACTCGAGCTAGTTCGAAATAAATTCCGAGACAAACTCAGACTGGGCTAGCCTGCTACAGATGAGTCTTAAGCCCATTAAAAAGTGACATATTTTCCTCAATTTGGATCATCACAATTGACTTGTCGTTCAATTTTCTTATGGGCCACTTGAAAGCTTTTATAGCCTGCATCCTTGAGGCCCGGTAAAGACACAGTTAAGAAATTCAGGAAATTTTAAAAAAAATAGAAAATAACAGAAGTTTATAGTCAGTATGTCATTGTTTACAAAGATTTATTTTACAAAAAAGAATGTGAAAGAACACTATGTAATATATCAATTACCTAATTACAATTACATACATATATTGGAACTGAACATAAGAATTAATTAGTATTCAATAATATTAATTATATATTTGAGAGCAAGAAAATGAGAGGAAATAAGCTACAGTTGAGAGTAAGTAGTTGAAATCCGACCCAAACATTGGACTCATATTTTGTAAACAAAAGCGTAATCTCTTATAGATTTTTCTGCCAAATTTGCTTCATGTAGACCCTACCCCATTTGGATTAGGGATCAAGATATTTGAAACCCAACAAGTCCAGTCGCGTAGACAGGATTTTAAAGACAGGGGCACAAAATAATGGGTCGGGTATGCCGTTGGCTGCCGACATCTCTTAAAGGAACAATCAGAATGAGGTAGGTATCAATTTCGAGTTTATGTAGTACATTATATTAACAAAACCATAAATTTTTATCACATGTCTTGATTTGTGACCTAAATTTCAATTAAAAATCACAAAATAGAAAGAAAATAATAGAATTTACTGTCACGCTGATAAAAAAAGGGCACACATACCCAATAATACACGAACACAAGCAACTATGTATTATGATATAAAAAAACTCGACATGTTCCCCGCAGGTGGTAGCTCGGTTGGCCTTAGCTTGTTAAAGCACAGTTCGGCCCTGAGGTCCCAGTTTAAATCTCACCACTTGCGAACATTAATTAATTATTTCTGGTCACCGTGACCGCTCTCAATCACGGTCCGCCCCATCCTCAAACTGAGGTTGAACAGTGGTAATCATGGTGTCACGACTTGAAATCCCTCAAGGGATCACTATGTTTTCAAGTAATAATACACTAAATTTAAGAATAGAATTGAAATTTCAGAAAAGTAATGTAATTGGAAAGTGAAATCATTATAAAAGTCTTTCACTGTAACTAAATAGAAAAACTCAAATTTGTAACTCCAGCCCTCTCTTGTGTCACATGATGAACTACAACTGGTCCAATTCAACTTTTGGATCTAATGGAAGAGGACGAGGATGAAGAAGGCGGCTGCAAAGTGATTGAGAAAAAGAAAAAGTGAAGTAGATTTTTGTTTTTATTTCAAGAGTTACAGTGTTAATGAGTTATGTAATTATAATTGATGTTGACAGTTGAATAAACTTGTAAAAAATCAATTCATTTTAGTAATGAGTGGGACAATAATGAAAGAGTATTTATCATTATTAATATTAGCATATTTATTTATTTATGTAACGAGTATTTTAACGAGTCCTGGTCTCGATCAGGTAATATATGACACTACCCGTCCCTACCCAATTGGTTAGGTTAAGTTCCGATCAGGTTTACCTGGAAGGTATCCAGACCTATCTGATTCTATGAACCCGTCTAAACAGGTATAGCTTTTAGACCCAGTATATACGCGCTTGTAAGTGGGTATAGTATGGGCAAGGATCGGGTCCAGGTAGGGTCTGGGTACTGGGGATTTGTAACAAACCTATTAAGCAGTTTACTTATTGTCCTCAACTGTAACAATAGGCCCGTTAGATTTGCATTGGGCCACGGCCTTTATGCAAGGAGAAAATAAGAAAAAGCTCTATTTTTTATTTACCAGCAAATATGTTGAGAATTTGAGATCCGATCCAAATTACCGGATCCATTTGCCTTGCCGCCCTGGAAGAATGATATATTCGGGGAAGCTTGTTATTTCCTAACTTTTTCTCTAATCCACAAAGATTTTTACGTTTTGCACTAAATTAGTAATGATATGAAGAATAAATGAAATTAAATGACTTGTTTTTTTTATAAAAATATTGATTCATATTATGATATGTATATGTGGTGGACAAAAGCCGGCTTTACCGCGGATCAGACCCACACAAGCATTTAGAGGCGCTCCCCGGGTGATACCTGTCAGAGAACACAAAAGAAGAGACACCCTTCAGATTAGGAGCAGTGGTGTGGTGCTGGCCTAACACCCTTAGGCGTGGGAATCAATAGGTGGAATGATAGGAAGGACCTACAGAGCGAAACTACCGGTGTGGTGGAATAGTGGACTAGCACAAGGAACTGCTACTGTAGTGGATTGAAAGGAACAGGAAACTTTCAGTGTAGTGGTGTATGTGTGTGCTTTCAGGATTAGAGAAGAGATCACCTTCTTCTTGGAGAAGAAGTATCATATATAGGTGTGGAGGCGGAATTGGCGGGCTGCTATAACTGAACGATCTTCACGTTCTGATTTATTGTAACAACTGTGATTGCTGGCGCTGGCTGATAAGATTGCATGTCGGGGAGTCTGCTACTGTTCATAACTGCCCGCGCTGAAAGCGACGTTACACGTTATGACCGTAGGGAGGATGGAGCTGCTTGAATATCGACGGAGATCTTAGACAATCTGTTGTTAGAGCTTTGGGTTTGGAGTTAGGGCCTTCAGGTCGGGGAGGACCTCAGAATGAAAGGGGCCTCAGAATAGTAGAAGACGGCTCCAGGATGGAAGGGTCTTCGGGGCAGCGGATGACCTCGGGAAAGTTGGACGTGGTGGAGCCTGCCTTCGGGAAAGTTGGATATTGTGAACCCTGACTTTTGAAAAGTTGGATGTGGTGAAAGCTTCGGGTTGGACTCAGGGAGTTGTGGACTTCTTGGAGAAGGTGCTTGATAGCTGGGACACATGTCATCATCCTGATGAGGATCAAATTTGATCACTACAGATGCCCCCCGCTTCCCCACTTGTTGGAGTTTGATTAGTCTCTAATATTGCATAATTTTATCATATCTGCATATTTATTTTGTATTAAATTCTGCTAATAAAGCTTGTTGATCCAGAGGCCCATTACTCTAGTTTTGATGATGATCAACTCATGTAGTTATAGTTTACTAATAATCTTGTGATATTTAGTTTCAGATATTTGATCAAGATATTAGTAGGTAATTAGCTTCAACAAAGGAGTTTTGGAGCTTTCACATGTTGATTCAAGAGTTCGAGCGTCAAGATCGCATCTAGTACTCCGTTGGAGTCAAGCTCGGTGGATCATATTTGGATCGAGTCGGCTTGGAGACAAGAAGACCTCGGTTTATTTAGTTTAAGATTGTGTTTATATCATTGTAAAGATTAGATAGTGTTCATATGCTCAAGTTCACATGCACACACAAGTTTTCAGTTTATTGATTTTGGTTTTCGGTTTAACTTTCTTGGTTTTCATATTAAAAACATAGATAGATATTTTTACATGTATATTAGATTCTATCCATATACAATATGCTTCAAAGTTGTTTCACTCATGTTTTTGTTTCTAGACAAGTTTTAGAGAAAACAATTTTCCATTTCAAAGTTTGGTTTTTAAAAAATACGCTTTTCGCTTAAAGCCTAATTTCAATATCACAAAAATGGTTAGTTTGTAATATGTGTTGAATTTTAGTCACACATATTTGTATTTCAAAGATCTTATAAGAACTTATTTTTGTGAAATTTATGTGATTTTATGGGATTTAATTGGTATTAAACAACTCTGTTTTCAAGTCCCAGAATTTCCCAGCCAGACTACTGGCGGTCGACCGGGCCAATCGACCGGACCAGGACTCGGTCGACCAGCACGGTCGACCGATGTGCACAAGGACGTGCACATGGCTAGCCTCTCCGGCCGGTCGACCGGGCGGTCGACCGACTGAATGCACCCCACTCTCGGGTGAGGGCCAGTCGACCGATGGCTTTGGCCCGGTCGACCGGGCGGTTGACCGGAAGGGCATTTCTGCCCTTCTTGGCTGCCAACGGGCAGATTTTTTAGGGGTTATAAATAGACCCCCTCTTGAGCTGTTTTGACCAAGATTTGAGAAGAGAAAAATTTCTATCTTTCAAGTGTTTTTCAGCAATAGTTTTTGGGTTAAAAAGATTCATCTTTATTTGTTTTTAAGGGGTTAGAAAAATTAAGAAAAGGAGAAGTCTTTGGGAGTTGTTTTGATCTTCATTTATATTTCAATTTAGAGTTTTTCTCAAGAGTTTTTTCTTTGTGATTTGATTCCAAACTCTTTATTTTCTCACACTTGAGCTATCATTTTTATCCTATCTATAGGATCTTATTTTGTGAGAAAAATTTGTTTGTGATTTAGTGAGACCACCAAGAGTTGTAAACCCTCTTTTATTTGAGTTCCCTCTTGTGTAGAGGTGAGTGTGGAGGTTGTGTTGGTATCCCTCTAAGTGTAGAGGTGATTGAGGTTGTTGTTTGGCTTTGACCCTTATCCCTCTATTGAGAGGCTGATCTTGTTTTGGCTAAGTGCCCATCCCTCTAAGTGTAGAGGTGATTATTGTTGTGCCTTGCCTCTTGTGTAGAGTTTGTGTTGGTTGAGAGAGGAGTTGTGTACTCTAAAGTTGTATTACCCAAATCTTCAGTGGAGGTTCCCTGTGTGGACGATATAGTGAAAATCCTTCTGTGTGAAGGCGGGGACGTAGAGCAGTGGCTCGAACCTCGAAATATATCTTGGTGTTTGCGTTTGATCTACTATCTCTAAACTCTCTCTCTCTCTTATATTGTGCCTTGCATTATTTCATATTGTTCATATCATATTTATATGCTTGGTATTACTTGTGTGTGCCCATACTTGTATTCAACTAAGAGAGCTTTACATAGCACCTTAACTCTTATTTAAAGGAATTTAGAGGAGATAGTCCAGAGCCCTTCACCGGGAATACGGCTACACTCTTTGGTTACATTAAGTGTGTTGCATTTAGTTTTTAATTCTGCATCATTTATCATTAGATTATCCTTACACCTATTCACCCCCCTCTAAGTGTACTTTCAATTGGTATCAGAACCTACGCTCCTGATATTAGGTTTAACCACCTAGGAGAGAGATCTTGGTTAGCTAATTTAGATTTGCATTTGCACACTTTTTTATTTACACACACTCATGGATTATCTTGCCCCTCCCATGTTTGATGTTTCTAACATTGATATGTGGAGCTTAGAATGAGTGCTTACTTAAAAACCCTAAGCTTGCATGTTTACCTTACCGCTACCAAGAATCTTATCTTGGTAATAGCAAGTATATAGAAGCCAATGCACAAGTCCTAATGGCACTTAGAAACACATTATGTAAAGAATATTAGTGTATGGTTTCTCATTATGATTCCGCTTTTACAATGTGGAACACTTTGACCTCTCACGCACTACAAACGATGAAATTTGTGGAGGAGGAATCTAGTGGAGGAGAGTCCGACCAACCTTACTACATGGTCCAACGGAATGACTCCCTTGAGGTAAACTCGGACACTCAACTAGATGATACTGCTAGTTCTTCTGGATATGATTATATTGATGCTGATGCATTAAATGAAGAACTATCTATTATTTGTGAAAACTTGTTAGAAAAATATAAACTTTTGAAAAAGAAAAGTTTTACATTAAAAGAAGAAAATAAAAATTTGTCTTCTAAACTTGATAGTGTTTTGCAAGAAAGAGATGAGATTTCAAATGAAAGGGACTCATTGAGATTCCAACTTGATCTTGTCTTAAATGAAAACAAAATCTTAAAAAGTAAAAATGATTGTGATGACGTTTTGAAGAAAATGAGGTCTTGTCTTCAAAACTTGATTCTGTTTTAAAAGAAAATAATTCTTTAAAAAATAAAATTGCTTCTATTTCAAAAGAATTAGATTTGATTTCTAATGAAAATAAATCTTTGAAAAATGATTTATCATCTCATGTTTGTCATGCTAGTATAGCTTTACCATCTAGTATACCTATTGCATGCTCCACCTCTTCTTCTATTATTGAAAATGATATATGTGCTTTAAAGAAGAGTGTTGATTGTTTGAGCTCCACTTTGAGCCAATGTGCCATGAACCACACACGGTTGGAATCCATGTTTCGCAAGAAACCTACTCCTCACATGCATGCACACCACACACGGCATACACAGGCTCATCATGCTCACATACATGATTCCATGTATGCTCATGTGTACACTTGTACACATTGTGGACGTAAGGGCCACCTTGCAAAGTCTTGTTATGATAGAGTACATAATGTAAATTTTGCAAATAAGTTTGTTTGGGTTAGGAAATGTGCTAACCCCCATGGACCCAATAGAGTATGGGTACCAAAATCCACTCCTATTTTATTTGATGTAGATGTGGGCTCTCACATGACCTGAGAGATGTTAGTGCCTTGAGGTGAATGTGTTCCGAGCTAAACGGTGACAATTTTGAATGCATCACTTTCAAGGGGAGTTTGGTGGGAGGACCATCATGGTTTGGAGTTATAAAGATGTGCCCTAATGGTTTTTGGTAACTATCTCTAACTCCTCATTTAGTGTACATGCTTTCATATTGTTGATTTTTAACATGTTTTGATTTTTTCATAATTATTATGTTAAATGTCATGATAATTAGACTTGTGATATACATAAATAGTATTTGAGATACACCCATGTTTATATGGACCATTACTTTTGTATTCTCATTTTATTTAGCTATTGTGTATATCATAACTCTAAAACATGTGCATTTAGCCTAATGATCATATTGGCTTATGTCTTTCGTTTTATGCTTCATGTTTTGATTACATGTTTAGATGTAGTTTTCATTAAAACTTGTATATATACTTGTACAACTAATGAGCCACATTTGATTCTTATATGTTTGTGCTTAATTGCTCACTTGTACTCATTAGATGTACTAGTATAGCCTAGTTTTGATGATTCGTACATTTTAACTTGTATTCCCTATTTTTGGACATGTTTTAAATAAAAATATATTTAACTTCATGTATATGGTAATTTTGTTAAAACTATTGGATATACATGTATACCCTTGAGTCACTTGCCTTTCATGTAAAATTTCTTTGTGGACTCAATTGTGTTTGGATATGTATGTATACTTCTTGTTTTGATATAACATACACATGCGTTGAAGTTTGAATTATTTTGGTGAAAATTAAATTTTCATGTTTTTCATGTTTATAAAGAAATTTTATTGAGGTTGAATGCCTTATTCCATGATTTTGTTGATTACATGACTTTTACACTCTATGTTTGATGTTTACTCATGATTTGTTTTTCATGAGATTATATAAGCTTTATTGCTAATTGAGTGTTGATGATAGTGTGATTTTCATGTTTTAATGAATTCATTCATTTTTTATTCCTTACTTGAAGGATTTAGTACTAGTTTTCAAGATTATCATAAAACTAGTTGCGTATTTTTTCATTTTGAAAGAGTTTTCAAACTTGTTAAAATTATTTTCAAATCATATTTTTGAAAACCCCTTCCTTCGAAGGGTGGTTTGATGGGCGACCATGCCTTGTATGCCTAATTGAAAATCTATTTAAACATGTGCATGAATAGGGTGGTAGGTATGAGTTATACACTTGATCCTCATATTTTTTTCAATTGGTATCACAATTGATATTTTTTTCTGGGTGTATACTCATATTTGTGTTTTCTATATATGTATGCCTCAAACTTCAAATAGTATCAATTTCGATTGGTATTTAATTTTTCATACATATATATGTGTGATTTGATTGTGCTTACTATATCTTTACAACATAAAGCACAAATTATGTTTATGCTAAGCTTGATTTACTTCTTAATGTTAATTATTTTTCAATTGGTATCTTATACAAGCTTATGCATTATTTTCTTTTGTATTTCTTAAAGGGGGAGAAAAATTCATGTTTTAATTTTCAATTCGTTTTATTTTCAATTGGTATTTTACTCCCATTCCTTATGATGAAAAATGATATTATTCAATTGGTATCTTACTTTTCAATTGGTTTCCTACGTTCCTAATGAAAAATATTTTCAATTGGTATATGCTAACATTTTCAATATTGGTATTAAGAATCTTAAATTGATATTATTCTCTATTTGGTACCTCTATTGCAAAATGATTCTAGTGTTTAACTAAAAAGGTTGGTTCGTGTTTTTCAATTGGTATCATGCTTCATTTTAAATTGATATCTATATTGAAATGAGTTGTGTTTACCTAAAAATTTAGTTTTTACTTTCTATTGGCATCAAAACTTACAATATATATTCTTTCAATTGGTATCAAGATCTACAATATATAGATATTTCAATTGGTATAAAAAAACATACAATGTTTCAGTTTATATTGATATCAAGATTTACAAGACTTTTTAAATTGGTATCAAGATATTTTCAATTGGTATCTTTTAGTATCTTAAAATTTTGTTTACTTTCAATTGGTATCTTAAAAATGTTTTGTTTATTTTCAATTGGTATCATAAGTTGATATCATGATGTTTCGATGTATACCTTTATCATAAATTGATATATTTTTCAATTGGTATCATATTATTTGGATTTGTATTGCTTATATGCAAGGGAAGCTTAACGTCTTCTCTTTATATAGATTCATGTTGAGTGTATTTCATATTGAAGTGATTGACCTTTCTTTGGTATGTAGTACACGTGTGTAGAGGGAGCTTCACATCTCCTTTATACATTGTATACTATGCGTTATGTGATTAGGGTTTAGTCATCTCTTTTTCATATAATGCATGTATGCAGGGGGAGTTAACTTTACATCTCTCCTCTTCATGAATGTATATCGCATATACACCATTTTTGATTTGACCAAGAGGAAGAAAATAGTTTTTAAGTTTATTTATACTCCTTTGTTGATGATTTGATAAAAAGGGGGAGAGAATTTGGAGTTTTATATATGCATATGATGATTTGATAAAAAGAGGGAGAGAAATTTGGAGTTTTATATATGCATACTTATGTCATCTATATGCATGATTATTTTTTTCCCATTGGTATCAGAGCATATATGTTTTTGTTTTCAATTAGTATCAAGCATATATGTTAATATGTGTTATTTGTTTTATGCATACATTGAATATCTTTATTGTTTATTGCTATGCATGAGTTAAGGGGGAGCTTCTATGAAGCTTAACTTTAATCTATGCATATATAACTCCATGAGTTTTGTCATCATCAAAAAGGGAGAGATTGTTGGCCCAGATGCCCATTACTCTAGTTTTGATGATGATTAACTCATGTAGTTATAGTTTACTAATAATCTTGTGATATTTAGTTTTACATATTTGATCAAGATATTAGTAGGTGATTAGCTTCAACAAAGGAGTTTTGGAGCTTTCACATGTTGATTCAAGAGCTCGAGCGTCAAGATCGCATCTAGTACTCGGTTGGAGTCAAGCTCAGTGGATCGTGTTTGGATCGAGTCAGCTTGAAGACAATAAGACCTCAGTTTGTTTAGTTTAAGATTGTGTTTAGATTATTGTAAAGATTAGATAGTGTTGATATGCTCAAGCTCACATACACACATGATTGAGGTCGAACCTGCACAAAAATACAGAATTTCAGAACTTTTAAAATAGTAGTGCAAGGTGCTCAATTCTACCGTAATAGCAAGTGGCTATGCGGGTTGTGATCCACAAGGAGGGACTAGCGATAGAAGCTTTTTAGTAAGTTCTCTTTTAAGCTACAAAGTGTGGTTAAAGTTCTTCTTTAGTTCTTTTAAAAGAAAAAGAGAAAAATTAGGTTAAAGTGAAGTTAGAAAGAAAGTGGTAGATTTAGAAGGTGGGAAAATGGAAAATGATTATTTACAAAGAAATTGAAAAGGGTGATAAAAATAGTTGGAGATTGTGATATTGAAGCTAAAAAATAAAAGAAAAGAAAGACAACCTAAAAATTACTTACCTCTTTAGTGCTCATATACATTAGATCCGTTGCGACGACTTACCTTGTCTTTGAAGGTGATCAAGCATGGCGTATAGGATCTTCCCCATTCTCGATCTACACTACGAATAAAATGGCAAACTATACTAGCAAGAGAAGAGTTGTTCATCACCATAGGCCATCAAGGGCACTTGCAACAGCTAAGCAGTCTCGAGGCTAACAGATTCTCTTGGATTGCAGCACATCAAAGGAGAGTAAAAGAAAACAAGAGTAAAGAAAGAAAAATAAACTTTGATTCGATTCAAATAACAATGAAAGAAAAGACTTACTTACACCAGTGTCACTCTCAGTACAAGCTTGATCTCCTTCCTCCATGAAACTTGTCTCTCCTCTCAGTTACATAAAGAAAAGTAAAAATTACATAAAAGAACTAAAAACCTAAGTTACAAACTACAAATTATCCTAAGTTCTATTCTCTGCTTGGTCGTCCCCTTGCCTTTGAGATTGCAGGTATTTATAGAAGAAATGCAGAGGTTAGAGGAGTATGAAGATAGGGAAAGCTGGCTATTTCTGAATTTGAATCCTCCCCTTATCTCCAAACTTGATTTGATGTGGATATTCAGTTCTGATCTGCAGTTTGTTGGCGTATTGATTGCTGAATATCACTTATCAAATGATAGAATTAGAAATAGTGATCAACATAAGAGTTGTAGCCCTATAAGTCTTATTTCTGAATCATCTTGAATCATCAGATTTGATATTCGATACCGAAAGTTATGATTCAAATACTGAAATGTATCCAGTCAGAATCTGAGTCAAACTTGCTTCATCTCATCCGTTGATCTTCTCTCTATCCATTTATCTCTCTGTATTTGATATTATCCTCGGTTGATCTTTAGCTAACCAAAATGGATTCATATAAATCTGAATTTTACTGGTTTTCATTTGGTGTTATCTTTCTGATTTGCTCTGATCTTCAGCTGAACATTTGCCCCAATCCTTGATTTGTTCTAACTAGATCTGGGATCATCCTCAGCTAACCAAATAGATCCAGTTAAATCTGATTTTAACTGGTATTTATTTGGTTTAATCCTCTTTCTCTTCATTATTATCTTCTACAAAATAGACATTTAAGACAAAGAAATTAGCAGATTTATTACACGATAAATGTAGGAGTGTAATGAAAAGAATGCAAAATATGTGTACGATCAGTGGCCAAGAGAGTAGGCATTGTGATCTCTGAGTCATCTTCAAAAAAGCGCGTTAGGAAGAGCTTCTCCAGATCACTCCAATTTTTAATGGAGCCTTCTGGGAGCTTCATGAACCATTCAAAGACAAGCCCTTTTAGAGTGCCGATGAACAAACATGCCAAGATGGCATCATTATCTACCACGTTCCCCGTCTAAGACTTGAAGTAGTAGATATGTTAGTTCGGTGACCCTTTGCCGTCAAACGCCTGTAGGGTCAGAGCTTTGAACTTGGGGGGGGTATGGAACAAGGTCCCACTCGGCCGGATATGGCCGGACCACTCATGTTTCTTGGAGGCCTTTCTGATTGATAACAGCCTCTAGACGTTACTCCAATTGACTCATTCTTTTAGAATGAATCCTTTCATGGTCCGGGTTGCCTTCCCCCTTAGATGAGGATTTAGACGACTCAGAAGTAGATTGATCTTTCTCCTCGATATGTACAGAAGATGAGCTTTCTCCTTCTTTTCGTTTGCCTTTAGACTTTTTAGAGGAGGTTTTGTCGGTTGACTTCCTCTTGTCTTCAAGCAATTGTGCAAGCATCTGCTTGAGAGTATCGATAGATTCTTGTTGAGCACGAATCATATCGAACGTTCCCTCTGGACTTGGGCTTGTTGTTCAAAGCGTCGGGCCGTCTCCTCAGGAATATTCGTCATGTATGTAAAGGCTTCCTTTTTTTATGGAAGAATTACAGGCCTGTGTCTCTGCAACGGCGGAATGTGAGTCATTTACTTCAATGCCCCGGGCTAAGGCACTGTAGTTGATTGGGGCGACTGCACCAGTCCGAGTGCGAGTATGTCGATACACTCCTTCTGGTTCCGTGTCGGATTCGTCGGAGCTGACCATTGGTTGTTTTCCCCTACTTCTGCTTGCCATGTTTGCAGTGATTTCAGGGTACTCCGCGTCAGAGAAGGTCCTCCTTCTGCGGGAGCGATATCTTTTGGCTTATCGGTAAGTTAGAGGCGGGCTGTCTGAATATCTGACTGTCGGCTCGCATGTGACTGTAGCGGTACTCAGATAGCATTGCTGTGATAAGCCGTCACAGCAACAAGATGGAGTGATCAAATTATCACTCCTCTTCTTTGTCAAATAACTCTCTAGGTCCGTAGGAGGGGGATCAAAGAGATTAGCCTCGGATTGTCGAGGCTTTTCAGCTTCTGAGAGCTATCCTTACTTCGTAAAGCTGAGACGCAAGGTTC